>QXEO01001577.1:0-44704 GCA_007115705.1 Dactylis glomerata
TTCTGCAAGTCTGCGGTAGTGGACTTCCACCGCACATCCTCCATGCGCGTTCCCAGGGGAGACAGGAGATCCCCCGACGGGATATGCTTCGCCACGTGCCTGGCCGCTTTGACTCTCGGGAGACGTCCCGAGCCTTCTCCCGTACGCTTCTCCTTCCCAACAAGGGGAGGTTCCTTCTCTCGTAAGCCTCCTCGTCCCAGCTAGGATGAGGATCCTTCCTATGCAAGCTTCCCTCCCCGCCAAGGGGATAGGCCTTCTTACCTCCTTCCCACTGAAGGGAAGGGCCTTGTCTGGTGCTTGGCAACGCCTTGACGAGCTGGAACGTTGTCGCCGATGCAGCGCTTGCTGGGAGGCTTGCCGCTGGCACCATCCCTGGATGCCGTCCAGGTAATGAAAATAGGGCCCAAGGATGTCGTCGTGATAGAGCTTCCAGATATGCCATGAGAAGCAACCTCACGACACCTTCGAGAGGCTAAGCCGTAGGAGCGGCCCTTGCCTTGCCATGCGTTGCAAACCCTCAGCGGGGCACTGCTTCACCTGGTTCCTACCTCCTGCGGTAGAAGAGTGTTGTTTCCTCAGCAACATAGCGGGGCCATGCCCATGGCAGTCCTCCACCTTGTGTCGTCGTGGAGCGGGCCGAGCAGTCGGTGCTGGGACCCCCTGGTCCAGAGTGTCGACACCGTACACCGGTAGATAACCTGCAAAAGAGACGAGTTTTTGTTATTAAACACTTTGTCATTCCTACATAGGCAGAGCGACCAAATTAATGCCATCGCTACCACCCTAAGAAGAATATTGTACTTGTAATCAATACCGTGTAGCTAGTTACCAAAGATATTGGCAATACTAGTTGGTGTATACAAGCCTGAAGCTACTTTGATGACTGGCCATATAGAATGAGCAAAGCTGCATTAGGAGAATAAGTGCTATATTGTCTCATCATGTGGAGAAAAGATGCATGTCAAACTTCCATGCCAATTCTTTTTAATAAGATTATCTTTAGTAAGAATAACCCCCTGACGTAGATACCATGTGAAAATTTTGTTTTTAAGAGGTATTGATGGCGCGGTGATGAATGGTGCCAGAAAATTGTTGGCGTGTAGTTGATGATGTAAATGACCGGCCAGTTGGAAACCCCAAGAGAAGGTTTGATGAATATAGCAGCAAGTTTTCCCTCAGTTATGAAACCAAGGTATGTCAATCCAGTAGGAAAAAGCCAAACTCAAGAAGGTGATGCTTGCTAGCTTCGCGACAGCTCCGGACAATTTATAAGGTGCCTCGTCTAGTGCTTTGCTTTGCCAGCTGCAATGCGGAACCTGCACACAACACAACCAAATACTTTGCTCCCAACTTACGATGAGGTTGTCAATCTCACCGGTTTGCTGTAAACAAAGGAATGACCGTATCGAGTGGAAAGCAATAGTAGTATGCAAGTAAAGTAAACATGTGATATCAATATAAAGGAAATAGGACCGGGGTCCATAGTTCACTAGTGGTGTCTCTCCATAAGATAAAATAGCACATACTGGGTAAACAAATTACAGTTGGGCAATTGATAGAATAAAGACAACGTGCATATCTCGAGAGGATCACTATGAGATTTACTCTCAGCATTACAACAAGATACATAGACCGCCATCCAACTGCATCTATGACTAATAATCCACTTGCGAGGAATCAATCCGAGAACCCCACAAGTATTAAGTTGCGAACAACAGATAACTGCATTAAGCAAAGTGTGTAATGTAAACAAAGCATATGCCCTTGGACATATGAATGTTGTTTTCTCCCTAGTGGCAACATCACATCTACAACCTTAGAGGTTTCTGTCACTCCCCCAGATTAAATAGAGGCATGAACCCAACTATCGAGCATAAATACCCCCTCTTGGAGTCACTACTATCTACTCGGCCAAGATAGCTACTAACAACGGAGAGCATGCAAGATCATAAACAACATAGAGATAACATAAGATAATATTCAGCACATCAACTCAATCATAACACCAATATTCATCGGATCCCAACAAATACAACATGTAGAATTACATAACGGTGATCTCGATCATGTAAGGCAGCTCACGAGATCTAAACATGAAGCACATGGTGGAGAAGACAACCATCTAGCTACTGCTATGGACCCATAGTCCAAGGTAGACTACTCACTCATCACACCGGAGGCAAGCATGGTGATGAAGACCTCCGGTGGCGATTCCCCTCTCCGGCAGGGTGCCGGGAAGAGCTTCTGGACCCTCCCGATCTCGGGTCGATGACGGCGGCGGATCGCGATGTGTTTCTAGAAAAGTGATCTGGTCTTTAGGTTTTTCCCGTTGAGGGGTCTTTATAGGCGAAGGGGCAGCATCAGAAGTGGACCAGGTGGGGCTCACCATAGAGCGGCGTGGCCAGGCCCTGGGCTGCGCCCCCTGGTGGTGAGGCCACCCTCTGGCTTGGTTCCGTTTCCTCTTTGGTTCTCTGGAAGCTTCGGTAAATTTCTGGATGTTCGGCTTTTGTTTCGTCCAATTCCGAGAATATTTCCTGTGTAACTTTTTTGAAACACAAAAATAGCAGAAAATAGGGAACTGGCACTGTGGCATCTCTTTAATAGGTTAGTTCCGAAAAATGCATAAAACGCCATGAAGTGTAACGAAACACTAAGCAAATGGTGTAAAAACAAGCATGGAGCATCAAAAATTATAGATACGTTTGAGACGTATCAAGCATCCCCAAGCTTAACTCCTGCTCGTCCTCGAGTAGGTAAGTGATAACAAAAGAAATAATTTTTGAGGTGACATGCACCTACACAATCTTGATTATCTATGTAAGCGTTGTGAGCTGGGATCAAAAGACCTTAAAACATGGGCATGAAAGATATAATCTTGACAGAAGAAACTTAGCAACCATGTTATAACATGAAGAAGAACGCAAACGAAAGATCATGAAAATGAAACAATGAAAGTCAAACGTGTGTTCAAATCATAAGGAAAAACATACAAATGGTTTTCAGCTTGTCCTTCATGGAATAGCAAAACATAAATGCATAGGACACCTTCAAGTTTAAGAGGGCGACTAGATACAAATAATTTAAGAACAAGTGAAACCAACATCATGAATCAATAAATGAAAACTTTGGGACAATGCACATTATACTCAGAATGACAACTATGCGCTCTTAGACGGTGCATAAAGGTAGAAGGTGGAGACTCAACATAAAAGTAAAAAGAAAGGCCCTTCGCGGAGGGAAGCAGTGATTAAACATGTGCTAGAGCTTTTCATTTGTAAAACAGAGAGATAAAACTTGGGTTTTGAGAGGTGGTTGCTTTTGTGAATGACTGGCAATGAGGTTCTTACTATCTTCCATACAAAAATGAAGTAAGTTTTTGAGAGAGATTGGCACTTTTGTGCTCTTTTATAAAGCTTGGCACTCCTCCCCACCTTTTTTCCTTTCTCAAACCATGGCTAACCGATTCCATCGGGTGCCCACCAACATTCACATACCATGGAGGAGTGCCTTTTTTTCTTTTTTTTCTTTTTGAAATAAGACAATATGGAAGATAGCAAATCCGACCACTACGTCCCCATGAGCTGAAAACAGTGTCACAAAACGAGAAGTGTTTTGAAGGGTTTTTTGAAAGGTAGCTGATGACCCACAAGTATAGGGGATCGCAACAGTCTTCGAGGGAAGTAAAACCCAAATTTATTGATTCGACACAAGGGGAGCCAAAGAATATATGTAAGCCTTAACAGATGAGTTGTCAATTCAGCTGCACCTGGAAACAGTCTTGCTCGCAGTGGTTTATCAGTAGCAACAGTTTTATAGTGGTGATTGTAGTGAAATAGTAACATCAGTAGTAAAATAACGGTGGTAATAGTAGCAATAGTAATCAGTAGGAACAAATACTGTAGGTATAGGGATGGATGTACGGGCGTTGCATGGATAAGATAATTCATGAAATCAATGAGACATTGGCATTGCAGATAAATAATGATAAAGCATCCTAGTACTAACAATCATAGGCATGTGTTCCGTATATAGTCGTACGTGCTCACAAGGAGAAACTTGCACGACATCTTTTGTCCTACCAGCCTGTTGCAGCAGGGCCTCAAGGGAAACTACTGGTAATTAAGGTACTCCTTTTAATAAAGTACCAGAGCAAATCATTAATACTCGGTGAACACATGTGATCCTCACATAATAGCCATACCCTCCGGTTATCCCAATTTCTGTCACTTTGGGGCCTCGGGTTTCGGACAACAATATGTGTATACAACTTGTAGATAAGACCATAAACAACAAGTATCATCATAGAAATAATAACATGTTCAGATCTGAAATCATGGCACTCGGGCCCAAAGTGACAAGCATTAAGCACAACAAGTTGCAACAATGTCATAGGCACTAAATAAAGATACTAGGCACTATGCCCTAACAATCTCATATCAAATTACATGAACAATCTCATCCAATCCCTACCATCCCCTCGCCTACAGCGGGGGAATTACTCACACATGGATGGGGGAGTCATGGATGGTCGATGGAGTGACGTCGGTGATGATGGTGATGAAGATCTCCTCCAAATCCCCATCCCGGCAGGGTGCCAGAACGGAGTTTCTGGTTCCGAATCGCGGTTTTTGATGGCGGCGGCGCATCGGAAGTCTTTCTGGGAAAAACGCCGTCTCCCCGATATTTTCAGGTCAAGGGGTGTATGTAGGCGGAAGGAGAGGTCGAGGAGATGGCCGAGCCGCTCTCACACCAGGTGGGCGTGGCTAGGGCTGGGCCGCGCCACCTGTGTGTGTGGAGGCCTCGTGCCTCCCCTCCGTCTCGTCTTCTGGCTCCGTGGGTCTTCTGGTGAAATAGGATTTTTGCCAATTTTTCCCGAAATTTTACTGAAAGTTGGATTTCTGCACAAAAACGAGACACCAGAGCAATTCTGCTAAAAACTGCGTTAGTCCGTGTTAGTTGTATTCAAAACACACAAATTAGAGGAGAAACAATAGCAAAAGTGTTCGGGAAAGTAGATACGTTTTGGACGTATCAACTCCCCCCAAGCTTAGCTATTTGTTTGTCCTCAAGCAATTCAGTTAACAACTGAGAGCGATAAAAGAAACTTTCACGAACACATTTGCTTCATAGATGTATATATACTAACTATATGATCAAGTACTCAGGCAATTCATAATAAGAAATATGCAGCTAATGCTACCTCATAGTCATGCAAGCTATGAAAGAGCACCAACATACTAATAACAAGTAACATGAAACATAAGAAGTTGCAAGATTGTAATGCTCATAAATGATATGAAAGCGTGGTATCCAGCTTGCCTTTATTTGTGGAGCAAAACATAAATGCTGAGGCACCTCTGAAGTCCAAAGGAAGACTAGAAGTAAAAAAATATCAAAGATAGAAGCATCAAAGTTATACCACAATTAACCGTGTTCTGGGACAAGCATATTACACTAAGAATAACAACTATGCTCTCAAGAAATGCTTTAAAGTTAGAAGATGAAGACTCAACATAAAAGTAAAAGAAAGGCCCTTCGCAGAGGGAAGTAGTGATTTAACATGTGCTAGAGCTTTTCATTTGTAAAATAGAGATAAAAATTTATTTTGAGAGGTGGTTGTTTCATGTCAACGACTGGCAATGGGGACTTGCTATCTTCCATAATAAACAAGTGAGAGCGATTCCGAGTTCTTTGAAATTTTGGCACATTGGTGCTCTTTTATAAAGCTTTGGCACTCCTCCCCACCTTTTTTTTCTTTCTCAAACCATGGCTAACCGATTCCATCGGGTGCCCACCAACTTTCACATACCATAGAGGAGTGCTCTTTTTCTTTTCTTTTTAGAAATTAGATTATGATGGTCTGACCAGCTCCCTTGCAAAATTAATGACGAGCAGATAAAGCTGCCTAGTCAAGGGGTACTCAATTTAATATGGAAGATAGCAATTCTGACCACTACGTCCCCATGAGCTAAAAACAGTGGCACAAAACGAGAAGTATTTGAAAGTTTTGAAAGGTAGCACATGAAAATTTACTTGGAATGGCTTTGAAATACCATGCTTAGGAATCTATAGTGTACTCTTTGGAAGACTTGGTTTTTGGTAATTGGATGCACGAGTAGAGCTCATACTCAGTACAAGTGAAGGCTGGCAAAAGACTGGGAAGCGACAATCAAGAGAGCAATAACTGTCATAATCATGCTTGCGAGAAAACAAAATTAATATAGGCATAAAAATGATACAAGAACTCTGAGGCAAAGTAAATCATCAAGGCTTAGTTGACTTTTTGTTCAGTCATGTGCATGCTTGAGCATGTGCCAAGTCGATTCAAATGAAACTTTCAGAGGAGGATACCACAATAACATACCATATTATGAATAAAATAATGCATGCAAGCGTCTACATGACATGCTACAAACTATGAGTAAATTGAAACTAATCATATGAAAGCAAGAACTACAAAGCATCCATTAGATAACATATACCTTACATGAACCGACTAAGCATGTCCACATAGATGAGTATATGTACAAAAATGAAAACAAATAGAGTTCATACCAGCCTCTTACCACATCTCGGATTGTCATATGTCGTCATTATTGCTTTTTCACTTGTGTGGCTTGAATAATACGAAGTGAATACCAAGCTCCAATGGAGTAATGAGAGACTGAAATCTGCAACAAACTTTACAAAACCGAAGAAGAACAACAAATATTTTTGGGTTTTTGATTTTTGAAACAAGAGCGAAAGGAAATAGTGAACAAAGCAAAATATTTTTGGATTTTTCAAATACCAAACCGAAAATAGCAAGTAAAGCAAACCAAAGGTAGAAAGCTAAAGAAACAAATAGAGAGAAACAATGGAAATATTTTTGGTCTTTTTGTGTTTTGGAAAGAAGAAACGAGAACAATAAAGAAAGCGAAACATGGATATACAAAGGACCGACAAAATAAGATATGTAGATGAGTGAATCGTCGGCGTACCTCCCCCCAAGCTTAGGCTTTTGGCCTGAGTGGAGATCAATCCCAACTCCGGTAGTTGCTCCAGGCTGGTGGGTCATCATGGGTGTAATCATACCCCGGCTCTCGTGAAGATGAAGCTGATGGCGCATAATCATAATAAGGTTGCTCATATGGGAAGTTCGCAATGTTGGAGGGCTGACCCGACTCCTCGGCGCCCTCCTCATCGTGCACAGGCAGCGGGTGCTCCTCTACGTACGCATCGAGCTCATCCTCCGTGAGCGACCATCCATTCCTGCGATCAAGGTTAAACAAAAGAGGTGCAGGCAAACAGACTGATCGATTAGTCTTGACTACCTTCCAGGTAGACTTCTTGAAAAAGGTTAGCTCAAAGGTTAAATTAATCAAGCTAGCAGGAGGAGAAACAAACTTATGATGAATCATAGAATTAAGATCAAGTTTCTCCTTGGGGAACTGCAGATCTAGAAAATGAGGCACTACACCATGCAAAGCTAACAAGCGTGAAGCTATAAGTCCCCCACAGATTCCCCCTTTCTCACGGTTAACATCAAGACGGAAAGCTATTAAGGCACCCAAATGGTATGTCCTATCACGTCTCAAAGCAGCATCAATAAAAGCTAGATCATGGAGAGATAATTTACTTGCAGCTTTCCTAGCTCGAACACATTTGGTAATAAAGAAGGCAAAGTATCGGATCGATGGGATTGAATATTTTGAATTTTGCCACCCTCTCCTGTGAAACTCCTTCCTTGACAAATCTCCTCATATAGTTCCAACAATGGCCTAGGCTATCCCCTTATCTTCTCAAGCGATCCCCATTGTAGTACTCTAATAGCTGTACAGAAAACATCAAGAGGCAAGTCCACAGATTTGTTATAGATTTTATAATGAACCATGGGGTTAGAAGTGGAACAACTAAATCTGAAATCCTGCACCACAGACATTGTTAGTTTAACATATTGAGGAGATTCACCATCAATAAAATGCTCCAATCCTGCATTAGAGATTAAAGTTTGAAAGTCCTGCAGGATTCCAGCAGCACTCATAAAGTCCGAGCAAGGATAGTGTGAGGGAAAGACCCTCTCTTCACGGTGAACTTTCATAACTTCATGCACTTCTAGTTCATGTTGAGAGAGTTGATATGCATTCTCCTCCATTTCTGAAATTTTTAACAGACCTCATAAAATATGATTTTGAGACAAGCAAATGTACGAGACAACCATCATTCATGCCCTATTGCAGACAACCATCATTCATGCCCGACCGATGCTGAGTTCCACACATCCCTCAAATCCTGTATACCAGTTCAAGGCAACATGCTTCTCAACTTCCCGCTGACTAGGCTTCGACTCTCTGCATGCTTACGCCGTAGCTCCTCCATCAACTGAGTGGAATCTTTCGCCAGACTCGAGTTCCACCTTCAACATGACTCCTTGGTAGAGGATCAGTCTACCCCACACCCCATTGACTTCAAGATCTCTTGCGTCTCCATCTTGAATCAATCCCGCACCATTGCATGTTAAAGCACGCACACCTTAGGAATGCGCCACGTGTTTCCATGCCACAAAATTCGGACATCTTCAGCTCTCATGCTCCTATGTCATTGTCGCTGATCTTCACCATCTTCTGTCTCCGTCAGACTGCCTAGTCCAACCCAGCGGAACGTCTCGACTACAATCATGCTCCACCTTGCGCCATACCAACTTGAACACTATCGCGCACTAATTGACGCCTTTTGGTACATGATCCTTTCACGATGCACTTTAACACATTGCTAATCTGCCAACTTTTAGTATACACCCACGCAAAACTGAGCAACAAAACTAAAAGAAACCGCTTCCTAGTAGCTCCGTGAGTGCACCTAGCATGTGACCCACAACTCTCAGTGCTCTTTTTCTTGTCTTAATGTCACCCGCATATATTTTTTGATAATGGGCTTTTTATTACTTAAAGGTTAAAATAGTATTACACCCGACCTATGCATAAAAATATGCACACAGTCGAACCACACATAGTCCATGAAACCAAATGAAAAATAGATGAATTACATATCAGAATGAAAAATTGTAAGACGCCTATGGTGGTGGAGGGCCAATCCGTAGATTATGCTGCCATCCATTCTGAGAAAAAAGGTCCCTTGCAGTATCCTCAAGACGATTACACACCTCCGAAAAGAGGTCGTGATCCTCTGTGTGATGAAGCTGCGATCATATACGGAGTGTCCCCATATATCGAGTGTCAGAACTCGGACATCGGGGGATCCACACCCCCTAAATTGCTTGGCAAGTTGTGCAGATGAAACGCCTTCGCCACCACAGAGCACACACAAAGCACACAAAGGGTTTACCCTGGTTCAGGCTGCCAGAAGGGATCTCACGTAAAACCCTACGTCTAGCATGTCTGAGCTCATTGATGAAGATGTCACCGGAGTGTTTACAAAGTTACCGGTGGCTGCCGAGATGGGATTCCGGCTATCGTACTTGGCTATTCTAAGCTTAGTCTACTTTACCTTCTTCAAGGAGTGGAAGGTATCTAGATGGATCTGAGAGTGAGAGCTCTCCCTGATCCCTACCTTAGAGCTTGGAAGATGTAGATCTTGTAGGTATCAATCTCTCCCTAACTTTTCCTGTTCTGCAGCCTTCTCTCATCTTCTCTCTCACCACCATGGCTTGGCCCTCCTTGTATACTCAAGGGGATACCACAGTGGCCAAATTGCATGCGTGACAAGTGTCACGTGACTTTGGGCGGTGGCATAGCCCTGCAGGGCTACGTACTGTGCTGTCTTTCACTCCACCTGGCGCGCTGCTGATGGTGCGGTGTTGGCCGCCTAGTTGGGAACCCCAAGAGGAAGGTATGATGAGCACAGCAGCAAGTTTTCCCTCAGTGTGAAACCAAGGTTTATCAAACCAGTAGGAGAAAGAACCAACTTCCGAAGGTTGATGCTCGCTGGCTTGGCGACAACTCCAAACAATTTATATATGGTGCCTTATCTGGGGCGTAGCTTTGCACCAGCAGCAACGTGGAACCTGCACACAACACAACCAAAGTACTTTGCCCCAACTTACGATGAGGTTGTCAATCTCACCGGTTTGCTGTAAACAAAGGATTAAATGTATCGTGTGTAAAAATATAGTAGTTTGCGAGAATGTAAATAATGCGAGTAAATAGTAAATGGTAATAAGAATGTAAAAGAATGGATCGGGGTCCACAGTTCACCAGAGGTGTCTCTCCATAAGATAAATAACATGCTGGGTAAACAAATTACAGTTGGGCAATTGATAGAATAAAGAAAGCATACAAATGTCATGTGGATCACTATGAGATTCACTTGGGCATTACAACATAAACATAGACCGTAATCTGTCGTGGGGATGACTTAGGGGGCATACCACGGGCCAGGCAATACGCCGGCTGGCGTCCCAGGAGTCCCCACGGCTTCAACACGAGAAGACCGGCTCCGACCGAAGGACCGGCTGCGCCAGCAGCCGGCTGGCGACTCCGTCAAGGAAAGCCGGAGCCGGGCGATGAAGACAAGGCCTCTCAACGGTTGTCTGGCCTAAAGTAGGATGGCCCCGACAAGAGTGGCAGGGGTGCAGGACGGGAGTGACGAGCGCCACGACCACGTCCAGCCAATAAGAGATCGAAGACCCTTCCCCACGATGGGATCCGAGACAAAAGAGAAGGGATATGCCCTCCAGATGCTGGCCCAGGGGAAAGGCACTTTATAAAGTGCCTTTGCCAGAGCAGGGCCAGAGGATCACGCCAAGGACGCCGCCGCCGAGGAGCCGGCAGCCGGCCGAATCGCTACCAAAACCTGTAACCAGGCCCCCGCCTATATAAGGGGGCTTGGACCCTTAGCATAGGGGAGATCCGATCTTCTTCTTCCTCCTCTAGCCGAATAGCTCAAGGAGCACTGTAATCGTTACTTTCCAATCAATACGAAGCAGGCAGGAAGTAGGGGTTTACCTCCAACCGGGAGGGCCCTGAACCTGGGTAAACCGAGGTGTCTCTGTTGGCACAATCCCGAGCCGGACCCATCGTCACCAACGTCGAGCCCCTCCGATAAGCCTCCCCATGGCTACTGTCTCTAAATTCCCACGACAGTTGGCACCCACCGTGGGGCTAAGCGTGGTGGCGAGCGGAGTCAAGTTCCGGCCGGGACCCTCCGGCGAGAAGGTCGCCTTCGGCCTCGTCTGGAGGTTCGGCACCTTCGAGTGCGTTAGCGACAACTTGGCCCACTTTGAGAACGGCTTTGGCAACAGCGGCTCCTTCCTCGACGTCGGCAGCCACCGCTTCTATGTCGCCAAGCCCTTCCCGGAAGAGGTAACCGATGTGCCTGACCCACTCTGTGACGCAGACTCCGACGACGGCGAAAGCAGCGACTTTTGCAACATGGTCGAGGTGCGGGCCCTAGAGGAGGATGGTGGCGGCGGCCTACCGCGCTCCGCGCGCCCGCCGCTCGAACGCTCACCTCCATCGGAACAAGACCTTCCACCTCCAGAGCGGGACGTGCTGGACGCAGCCATCACGGACCTGCGCGCTCCGCTCGACATCTCTGCGGATCCAGTCAAGGCCTCCGAGGATCTGGAGCGGACGCGCCTCAACCTCCTCAAGGAAGCGGTCGACGTCGACGACACCCGCCGGCGCGTCCTCTCCACGATCAACGAATACAACGTCGCCCACGGCTTCACCCCAGCTGGAGATGGCCCAAGCCGGGCGGGATAAGTTCGTCAGCGAGGCCGCGAGCTGGGTGCGGAGCTGAACCAGGCGGCGCCCTCGGCGAAGCTGCCTCCGATCATCAACAAGCCCACCTACAGCACGCCTACGAAGAATCTCTGCGCTGCGCGCTACATCACCTCGGAGCTGGATGGCCTGCAAGGCGAGGACCTACAGGAGAAGCAAGCCCGGATCCAGGAACTCTTGGACGCTGCCGATCTACAGCAGCAGGCGATGGAGCCACGCGGAGAGGCGAGCGGCACTCGAGGCGAGAACCGTATCGTCGTGGCCGGTCAGAACAAGTCGCATGGAGAAGCCTCGTCGCCAAACCACGGCCCGGCGGAGCACAGCCGGAGCAACCGAGCTCCTGGCAAGAGCGGTGGAAATCACCGCACCCAGCATTCTGGCCACCACAACCGGCAGCCTCGAGACCCCGCTGCGGTTACCAGCAAGCCGCGCCACCCTCCTCGGGCGGACGTGGTGGAACCGGCGCGTGGCAAGTCTGTGGCGCCAGCCCAGCCGGCTCAGGGAGCTGGCCTGGGCGCTCAAGGCCATCACCCAGCTCGCTCGCACGTGAGCCAGAGGATCGGGAAACACGTCGACCCGCCAAAGGACGACGCACGCCATCGGCTCAACCTGCTGGCGGACTCCAAGTTCGACGAGGAGGAATCCTCGGCAGGGCCGGTCTGCTTCGGCCCTCGCATCCGCAACGAGCCTTTCCCGGCCAAGTTTGCGCTCCCACGAGACATGCCCAAATATACTGGGGCGGTGAAGCCGGAAGACTGGCTGTCGGACTACGTCACAGCCGTCGACATCGCGGGCGGCAACAAGAGGACAGCGGTGCGCTACGCACCACTCATGCTGACGGGATCGGCTCGGACGTGGCTCAACAGCCTGCCGGCTCTGCAGATCAATTCCTGGCATGATTTCCAAGAGGCATTCATCAAGAACTTCACGGGAACCTACAAGCGACCGCCCCGCCCACGACAGCTGGCCCTCTGCAAGCAAGGCCCTGATGAGCCAGATCGTGACTACCTCACGAGATGGTCCGAGCTGCGCAACTCATGCGAAGGAGTGGGCGAGGAGCAAGCCATCGGCTACTTCACGGATGGATGCAGGGAAGGAACCCTATTGAAGCACAAGCTCCACAGAGCCGAGCCAAAGTCAATGGCAGACTTCATGGCGATAGCGGACAAGTACGCTTCTGCCGACTCTGCTACAAGGGTGCAGTGCGTCGAGCCAGCGCCAGCCGGAGGCCAATCTCAGCCGGCGGCCGGCCAAGGAGGACATCACAACCGTGATCGACATGGCAAGAGGAAAGATGAGCGCCGTGACAACAAGTACGGCTCTCAGCAAGTGGCTGCCGTTCAAGGAAGCCCGGGGGCTAAGGGTGGAAGCCAAAAACGCAAAGGGGACAAATTCAGCAAGGACAAGTACACCATCGAGGTGATGCTGGACCAACCCTGCAAGTTCCATAGCGTTTCAGGCAAGCCGGCAGCGCATACCACTCGCCAGTGCAGCTTCACCAGAGATCTAGAGCAGGGAAACCACCAACTGCCTGGACCGCCACCGGGCCAGCCGGCTGAAGCGCATGGAAACAAGAATCGACAACCGGCCAAGGCAGCAGGGGACTACCCCGAGGAAGCGAATGTGGAGCAATACCATGTGTTCACTTCCCAGGAGGAGGAGCCAAAGGATGAACCGTGGTTCGGTGTCGAGGTGAATGCAATCGTGCAAGTTGGACCTCAGTACATGCATTGGTCTGACGCGTCGATTACCTGGGGACGCGAAGATCACCCGCCGCTCATGCCGAGGCCCGGGGGCTACGCACTGGTCTTGAACCCAATCGTGTTCTCTGAGACGCATACTTGCCGGTTCTCACTGTGTACTCATTGATGGAGGCAGCAGCATCAACCTTCTCTACTGCACTTCGATGGAGAAGCTCGGGATCCCAGAGATCCAACTGAAGCCAACCAAGCTCACCTTCCATGGGATTGTGCCTGGGCACTCCTGTACGCCGATAGGAAGGATTGAGTTGGAGGTGCTGTTTGGCGAGAAGGACAATCATCATCGCGAGCCGATCTGGTTTGAGGTGGTAGACCTCAACAGCCCCTACCACGCGCTGCTTGGCCGACCAGCCTTGGCCAAGTTCATGGCGGTCCCGCACTACGCTTACTTGAAGATGAAGCTCCCAGGCCCTCGCGGGGTGATTACTGTCACTGGATGCTACAAGAAGTCAATAGAGTGCGCAAGAGCTAGCTCCAAACTGGCGGAGGCCTTGGTCATTGCTGAAGAGAAGCGACAACTGTTGCGGAGGGTGGCGGCAGTCCAGCCGGGCTGCCTGGCGTCGGGACTGCCGGCTCCACACCTCAAGCCGGCAAGCCCGTTCAAGGAAGTCCCGCCCGAAGCGGGCAAGGAGTCAAAAGCTCTTGTCTCGGGGGCTGGCTCCTCCTCAAGGTAGGGGGAAGCGTTTCGCAGCTTCGCCTGAGACAAGTCCAAGATCGCTTAAGACCTTCGGCTAAGCCAAGGCAAAAACCTTGTATCTCGAGCAAGTGTCGTTGAATAAAAGAAAGTTGGGCGGCATACGGCTGATCCCTGGAAAAGTGCTCTGAAGTACCTTTTACCTTTCTAAGTGTTATTCACGGGGGCTGGAAACCGGCTCCGAACGGGAGCCGGCAGCCCCAACCCGACGAAACGATCCTCTCGTCAGTCGAACGAGTACTGTGTGCGGACCGGACCCCGAGCCCAACCTCTACCCTACACCATGTGGGATGGAGCTGGCAGGTCACCCACCTAGGAAAGTCGCTAAGAGGAAACGCCCGCGACCCGACGAATCGAATCCCTTGTCAGACGAATGAGTACCGTGTGCGAACCGGACCCCGAGCCAAATCTCCAACCCAAGTTGAGGGCGATGGAGCCGGCAGGTCACTCACACTGGAAAATCGCTAAGAGGACAGAACGCGGAGCCGTTAATGAACGCTCACCCAAAAAACCGCGCGCATTGGTTAATAGTTGTGCGTGGGCCGGACCAAGCCAGATCTCTTATACGCCGAAGTACTACTCCTCATCCCGCGGCACGCTCCCGCCCTAAACCGACATTCGGCTGTCGGTCCAAGGGAGACCAGCCGGCACCAGGCTGCCGGCTGGGGGTAGAAGGGCCGAAGGACGGGGAGATAAAGGAAAAAGCCGAAAGGGGTCTGGTCAAATCCGGTCCATAAACAGCTAGAAATCAATACGTAGGGAATTCGGGGTGAAGCGTCATTAGTACAAATGAACGAAATGTTGTTGGGCACGACACGAGTTTAGCGTACATAAAAACGAATAAGAAAACCCTGACATGCTCAGGGGGCACTTGGCGAGCCAGCCGGCTCCAGTGGAGCAGTATTGCCAGTTCGAGATGCCAAGACAAAGTCATCGCCGCTGGGGGACGGTGGAATGGTGCTGTCAGCGAGATCCTCGGGGGCTTTTTGAGGCTCTTCCGCAGAGCCGGGCTCTTCGAAGTCCATGCCATCCAAAGATTCGTCACTATCCCCAGCGTCGAAAAGCGTGTCGGTCTCGGCACACTCGGCAATGGCACAGGCGCGTTGGCGGAGCTTGGCTTTGTCGAGGCCTGCTAATCCGCCTTCACGAAGATTCTCCAGCTGGTCTAGGTTGACGCCTGGATACCAAGAGAGCACGAACTCTAGAGCCTGCTCAGCACTGGCCCGAGCCGCGGACTCCTTCCAGATGTCGAGCCGGTTGGGCGCGAGAGGGATCCACTGGAGGAGCGCCTGGATCTCGCCAGGCACCGCTCTTCCCGGCCACAAGGTTTCGAAGACGGAAACAATGGCTTCGTGGAGATCCTTGCCCAGCTTGGCAACCGGATGGAGACAGCCTTTGGCCAGCGCTACCAGCTCCCCTGAGGTAAGCTCGGCCTTGGGATCACTGCTGGGGACAATCTCTTGATCCACCCTGTATTCCTTCAGCGCCGCTGCGGCGGTCTCGTTGGAATCAGGGAAAGCTCCTGCGAGGGCAATCAGAGAGTGAGAAGGTGGCATGAAAGGACAAGAGCTGAAAAGCGGGAAGGAAAGGATACCGCGAAGAGCTTCCTCCAGCCCTAGCAAGCCGGACTGAACCTTGCGGTCGCGGGCACGCCAAACGCCGATCTCCTTGTCGTAACGCTCACTGTCAAGCCTCCGGAGAGTCTCCAGCTCGTCGATTTGGGCGCCGCGGCTCTCGACCTTGCTCCCCAAGGTGGCGTGAAGCTCTTTCACCTTGCTGTCAAACTCCGCGGAGAGGATTCTCTTCTCTTCGGCCAGCCGACGATCAAACTCCAGCTGCAGCGATGACTCCGCCTCTCGAGCTTTCGCCAGCTCAGTTTCCAGCTCCTGAGCCCAGGCGGCCTGGGCTCGCAGACCCTGAAGCTCCTCTGCATGCTTTCGCTTGAGCGACTCAACAGCGTCGGCCGACATCGAGTTGGCCAATTGGGACTCAAGCGAAGCAATGAGCGAGGCGGAATCTGGAAACGGAGATATGAGAGCGGGAAGGACAGCAGCAGAGTTTTCGAAACAAGGGGTCCCGAGCTCACCTGACAGTTTCTCCAGCTTTTTCTTCAAGTCCTGGTACTGAATCTTGCCGGTACGGTACTTCGCCAGCAGCTTCTGAAAGACATTGGCTCAAAGCGCGTTCAGTTCCTGCGAAAAAACGGAAAGGCAACGATTCTTAGCGAAATTCATTTTTGAGCCAGCTGTCTCTACAGCTACCTCGAAACTCGGGGGCTAGGATGTATGGCAAAATGGACTGTGAAACCGCAGATCATGTCTCCCAGTTAGCAGAAGAAACCAGAGGCTAAAGGCGCAGTACTCACATTGGTCGTCTGTATAGCGTCAAGGAGTTGGAAGCCGGCGTTTTGAAGCGACCCCTTGGCGACAGTAAACTGCTTGTCTAGCTCTGCCAGAGTCGGTTTGCTGCCCTGCACCTTGAGTTTTTCCCCAACGTCAGCACTCGAGGCAGTGTCTGCCCATTCCTACTGAAGCCGGCTGGCGGAGCTCAAACTTCCAATGCTGGACTCAACCACGGCGACAAGAGCCTTTCCACTGGAGGCGCCCATGGTCACTACCTCAGGAGCTGGCGAGTCATCACCACGTTTGTTCCTCGCCACTCGAGTGGTGAAGAGCTCTTGTGAAACTTCACCAGAGCCGGAGACCAGCCCAAGGAGCAGGGAATCAATAGCCGCGCCGGTCCTCGTTCCGGCCGCAGGCACCACGTCCTGCACGCTCGACACGAGCTCAAGACTGGAAGGAGTCTGGGCAGTGGGCCCCGGGAGCTCCAGGGACCTCGTGCGTACCAAGGCCTCTTCCGTGGCTCCTGCTGCGGCCTCGCGCGCGCCCTCCTGACTGGGCGGATCGGAGGACGCATGGATAGCGGCGTCGTCCCTCGCCATGACGTTTTCGGTGGCAGCAGATGGGGGCGTGACAACCGCAACCAGAGTAGTTCCCTCGGTGGGTGCAGAATCGGTCTCAGGTGCGGCAGCCGGGTGGGGAACAACGTCCGCAGACACCTCTGGGTGTGCAGGATCCTCTGTCCCAGCTTCGCCCGCCACAGGCTTCAACCGCGGAGAGCGACGATTATCTTCTGCGCGACCCGAGTCGCCGCCAATCTCCTCCCTGCGCGCCTTCTTGTGGTAGGAGGGCTCGAGAGCCGGAGTCACGGTTCCTCCGGGAGCGACGGCGGGAGCAGGTTGGGCAACCAAATCAATAGAAAGAGGCGACCTGCAAAGAGGGCGTCCCACGACCAAGTCAATCGGGGCCGCAATGGTAAAATAAGGGCGAGAGGCAAGGAAGCGGGAGGCTCACCCGGCTACGGCGACAGCCCGCCGTTTGGCCACCTTCTTCACCTTAGGACGGCGCAGGTCCCGCGCTGCCGGCTCCGGTTTCTTGCGTTTGTCAGCCGGCTCGGAGGAGGCTGGCTGGGCCTTTCTCTTGGCGCCGGCCAGATCGTCTCCAGCCTCTTCTGGGTCTGCCGGCTCCGGGGCGGCAGAGCATCGCTCTGGAGACTTTGGCAGATCCACGGTCGGGGGAGCCTGAGCTCCAGCAGCGGCAGCGGCGGCCACGTGGAGAGCCACGCCCCCGAGGGTGGCGGCCAATCCTGCGTCGCCATCGTCATCTTTGGACCAATCTCTTGGGAGAGAAGGACTGGGGAACTTACTGGAGTGGTCGAGGGGTTCGCCCGAGTCGTCGAGCTCATTGTTTCCTTCATCGCCTTGAGTGGCGCTTGAGCTCTCGGCGGCGGCCTAAGAACTAGCGTCCTCCACCTCCTCGGCTTCGTCCCAGACAACTTTATCATCTGATTCGGCTCTATCAGCGGCAAAGCCAGCTTGACGCTGAGTCAAGTTCTCTGCCGCCTGCAGAGCGAACAAGTTCTGCCCGGACCAAGTAAACATAGGTCAGTAGACCAGAGTTGCAAAGGAGGAAAAGGCTTGGGGCCAGGTCTGACGAGCTCACCTCAGCAAGTGGGTTGTCCCGATCGTGGGGTTCCAGCCCCCACGTCCACGAGGCCTGAAGCTTGACGTCGGCGATACGGTTCGCCTTCCGAGCCACCTCCAATGCTGACAGCGCCTTGGAGGAATGACGAGTAGGATCCCTGGCAGATCCCAGGAAGCACATCTTGTGCGAGCGGCGCTGGAGCGGAGACACGCGGGCGACCAGGAAGGCGAGGAGAAGGTCGGTCGGCTCCAGGCCACCCTCCGTTTGCAGTGTGGTGACCCGCTGAGGAATCTTCTCCATGTCCGGCGATGGGCGAGGAGGAGCGGCACTCCAGTTCTCCCGCTCGGGCCCGCCCGCCTCAAAGGGCGGCAAGTTGATGTGGTCTTCGCCCTCCCTTAGGTTCTTCACATAGAAGAAGGAGCGCTGCCACTTCTTGCAAGACTCCTTCCCTTTTATGCCGGGGAAGTCTGCGGACTTGCGGGCGTAGAAGGAGGCGGTGCCGCATATCACCGGAACGGTGTCTGCCATCTGGGTCTTGAAGAAGATCAGCCGGCGGAACAGCTCGACGTTGGGCCAGATGCCCAAGTACGCCTCGCAAAGGGTTGCGAATGCGGACAATACCATCATCGCATTCGCCCCAATGTGATGCGATTGCAAGTGAAAATGGTCCAGGAATTGGCGCATGAAGCTGCTGGCGGGCAGCGCGAAGCCCCGGGGGAAATGGTCATAGAAGACCACCGTCTCCCCAGGCGCGGGAGCGGGGACCAGTTCGCCGCCGGCGGGACGGCAGCTCACGAGGTCCGCGGGCGGAAGCACTCGACCTCGGCGCAGCAGCTCGATCTGTTTCTCCTTCACCCAAGAGCCTTCCCAGGATCCCTTCGGCAAAGCGGGCGGAGCGGCGTCCTTACCCGCCGCCGTTCCCTTCCCTTTGGGCCGGGAAGCTTTGGGAGCCATCCGGGTGCGGATCTGGATGAGCGGAATGGCGGCGGAGCAAGCGAGGAACCCTAATCCCTTGAAGGTGAAGCTCGGGAGCAGGGGATTTTAAGTGGAGCGAATGCAGAAGGAAGAAGAGAAGCGGGCAACCCATGCTCTGTTTCCAGAACGGTCCCTGGTTTAAAAGTGAAGGGGCGGGTCAATTGCTTATTTCAGCCACGATGGGTCGGCAACTGACCCCTTTCGTCAGGAACCACGATCGCGTAAAGATCGGGCAACCGCCGTGGTTGCCGCAAAAGATCGTGGGCCGGGGCCGATTGGACGTGACGCGATGACGTGCGGACAAGTGGCGCCTCGGTCCAGCCCCCGAGGGAACAAGTTCCCAGGAAGCGGCATGCCGGCTTGCGGCCGCCAGCCGGGCCACCACCAGAGCCGGTTCGTCCCGAGACAGCCGAAGAAACTCCGCAAGGCCCAGCCTCGATGACTAGAGCGACCAAGCCGGACCAGAAATCCTGGGACATCGACGAGAGCGAGCAAGACTTCGGCGAGAAGAGGAACCCGCCGAAGCCCCATGCTAGCCCATGAGACTTCACCAGTTTCGGGGGCTAGTGTCGTGGGGATGACTTAGGGGGCATACCACGGGCCAGGCAATACGCCGGCTGGCGTCCCAGGAGTCCCCACGGCTTCAACACGAGAAGACCGGCTCCGACCGAAGGACCGGCTGCGCCAGCAGCCGGCTGGCGACTCCGTCAAGGAAAGCCGGAGCCGGGCGATGAAGATAAGCCCTCTCAACGGTTGTCTGGCCTAAAGTAGGATGGCCCCGACAAGAGTGGCAGGGGCGCAGGACGGGAGTGACGAGCGCCACGACCACGTCCAGCCAATAAGAGATCGAAGACCCTTCCCCACGATGGGATCCGAGACAAAAGAGAAGGGATATGCCCTCCAGATGCCGGCCCAGGGGAAAGGCACTTTATAAAGTGCCTTTGCCAGAGCAGGGCCAGAGGATCACGCCAAGGACGCCGCCGCTGAGGAGCCGGCAGCCGGCCGAATCGCTACCAAAACCTGCAACCAGGCCCCCGCCTATATAAGGGGCCTGGACCCTTAGCATAGGGGAGATCCGATCTTCTTCTTCCTCCTCTAGCCGAACAGCTCGAGGAGCACTGTAATCGTTACTTTCCAATCAATACGAAGCAGGCAGGAAGTAGGGGTTTACCTCCAACCAGGAGGGCCCTGAACCTGGGTAAACCGAGGTGTCTCTGTTGGCACAATCCCGAGCCGGACCCATCGTCACCAACGTCGAGCCCCTCCGATAAGCCTCCCCATGGCTACTGTCTCTAAATTCCCACGACATAATCCAACTACATCTATGACTAATAATCCACCCGCCGGATGTCATCCGAGCAACCGTTGGGTTTTAAGTTGCAAGCAACAGATTATCGCCTTAAGCAAAGTGTGTAATGTAAACAATACAAATATCCTTGAACACAAGATTGTTGTTTTCTCCCTAGTAGCAACAGCACATCTACAACCTTAGAGGTTTCTGTCACTCCCCCAGATTACTAGAGGCATGAACCCACTATCGAGCATAAATACTCCCTCTTGGAGTGACTAGCATCTACTCGGCCAAGATATCTACTAGCAACGGAGAGCATGCAAGATCATAAACAACATAGAGATGATAAATCAATAAATCAACTTCTTGGAGTGACTAGCATCTACTCGGCCAAGAAATCTACTAGCAACGGAGAGCATGCAAGATCATAAATAACATAGAGATGATAAATCAATAAATCAACTTGACAAAGTACTCAATATTCATCGGATCCCAACAAACACAACATGTAGAATTACATAACGATGATCTTGATCATGATAGGCAGCTCACAAGATCTAAACATGAAGCACATGGAGGAGAACACAACCATCTAGCTACTGCTATGGACCCGCAGTCCAAGGTAGACTACTCACACATCACTCCGGAGGAAGGCATGGTGATGAAGAAGGCCTCCGGTGGTGATTCCCCTTTCCAGCAGGGTGCCAAGAAGAGCTTCTGGACCCTCCCAATCTCGCGTCGATGACGACAGCGGCTTGTAGTATGTTTTCTGGAAAATTGATCGGGTCCTTAGGGTTTTCTCACTGAGGAGAATATATAGGCGGAAGGGCGGCGTCAGGAGGTGGGCCAGGTGGCCCCACCACCTGGTGGCGTGGCTAGGGGCTGGCCCGCACCACCCTATGGTGTGGCTGGCCCCTGGCTTACCTCCGTCTCTTCTTTGGACTATGTATCATGTCAGAAAAAATAGGAACTTCGGCTTTTGTTTCGTCCAATTCCAAGAATATTTCCTCTGTAGCTTTTCTGAAACACAGAACTGGCACTGTGGCATCTCGTTAATAGGTTAGTTCCGGAAAATGCATAAAAACGCCACGAAGTGTAACAAAACACAAAGCAAATGGTGCATAAATAGGCATGGAGCATCAAAAATTATAGATACGTTTGAGACATATCAAGCATCCCCAAGCTTAACTCCTGCTCGTCCTCGAGTAGGTAAGTGATAACAAAACAATAATTTTTGAGGTGACATGCACCAACACAATCTTGATCACACGATGTAAAGCATTGAGTGCTGAGATCAAAGTACTCTAAACATGGGCATAAAAGACATAATCTTGACAATAAAACTTAGCAACCATGTTATAACATGAAAAGTAACACAAACAAAAGATCATGAGTAATAATGCATTGAAAGTCAAGTGTGTGTTTCGAGCATATAGAAAAACATAGAAAAGTGGTTTTCAGCTTGTTCTTCATGCAGTAGAAAAACATAAATGCATAGGACACCTTCAAGTTTAAGAGGGTGACTAGATACAAATAATTTAAGAACAAGCAAAACCATAATCATGAATCAATCAATAGTAAATTTTGGGACTATGCACATTATACTCAGAATGACAACTATGCTCTCTTAGATGATGCATAAAGGTAGAAGGTGGAGACTCAACATAAAAGTACAAGAAAGGCCCTTCGCAGAGGGAAGCAATGATTAAACATCTGCTAGACTTTTCATTTGTAAAACAGAGATAAAAATTTGTTTTGAGAGGTGGTTGTTCTTGTCAACGACTGGTAATGGGGGTTCTTACTATCTTCCATACTAAACAAGTTGTGAGAGAGATTGGCACATTTGTGGTCTTTTTTAAAGCTTGGCACTCCTCCCCAGTTTTCCTGTCACAAACCATGGCTAACCGATTCCATCGCGTGCCCACCAACTTTCACATACCATGGAGGAGTGCCTTTTTATTTTTTTCCCTCCTTTTTTGAAATATAACAATATGGAAGATAGCAAATCCGACCACTACGTCCCCATGAGCTGAAAATAGTGTCACAAAATAAGAAGTATTTTGAAAGGTAGCACATGAAAATTTACTTGGAATGACTTGCAAATACCATGCATAAGAATTTATAGTGGATTCTTTGGAATTAACTTGGTTTTTGGTAGTTGGATGCATGAGAAGTATTCCCTCTCAGTACAGATGAAGGCTGGCAAAAGACTGGGAGCGACCAACTAAGCGAGCAATAACAGCCATAATCATGCATAGCGACAAAACATTATTAACCAAAGCATAAAGTGGTATCACAAGTCAAAAACCAAATGATCATAGAGGCTTATGGCGACTTGTTAAAGTCAAACATGGTGTAAGCATGCGCCAAGTCAACCCAAATAAAGCATCAAAGGAGAAACCACAATATTATGCTCCCATATAATAAAAACAACGCATGATTCTTTCAAAGCCACATTAAGCAATCTCAGTCATTTGAGACAAGTCATGCTACAGAAAAAACTACTAAGCATACTATCAAAATAACATCAAGCATGACATGCAAAAGTCTAAGCCACAGTCTAAACAAGCTCCCATTTGTACCACTATAGGCATGAAACTTTTTTTCTCTTTTCCAACACCAATCAACCTTTTTGAATCAACTCTTAAAGACGAAAACCATCATAGACCAGAGGTCTAAATACACCTTGATACAAAGAAATAACAAGATGTGAACAAAAATCAAGGTGAAAAACGAAAGCTAAATGCAGTACTAGAAAAAGAGAAAACTCATTGAACGAAAAGAGTAAAAACTAGAGTGTTCTTGGCAATGAAAAATGGAGTGTATCTTCTCCAAAAGAAATATGTTGGGATCCAAACATTTATTGCAACAAGCAAAACAAAATAAAACTGAAAGCAAAAGTAAATACGCTCCAAGAAAAACGCATAGCATACGAAGCAATAAAAATATAGTGTCTTGAAAGATGACCTGATTTTTGCCGATGAAGAAGGGGTGCCTCAAGGCATCCCCAAGCTTTGATGCTTGTACCTCTTGGATATTTCTTGGGGTGACATGGGCATCCCCAAGCTTGACATTTTGTCCATACTTCATCTCATCTCATCATTCTCCTTTTCCTACACTTGAAAACTCCCTTCATACAAAACTTCACACAATTCTATTAGCAACATTAGTGTAAGCATGATAGTAAATCTACTCTTTTGGTTTAGTTTTCAACTCAAGTATAACACCCATTAAAGCATAATCTACTGTAGCAACTTCCTCAAAAGTTCCATGATCAAAAGAACTAAAAAAGAAAGCGATCGAGAGGCAAACTCAAATAGTGGCAGAATCTGTCAAAACAAAACAGCTGGTAAAGATCGATTTTTCTGAGGATCTTCTGTTGCTCAAATCAAAAAGTTCAAAACTAATGAAAGTTTGGCAATAACCTGGGCATGTGCACAAGAAATCGCAGGTCAAAAAGACGTTTTGAGAATTTTTACGAATTTTTACGGTGCAGCACAGAAATCTGTTTCAGGACAACAACTTCCCCAAATCTTACCTTCCTCCAATTAGAGGTTCTTCTTGGCGCAAAAACGAAATAAAAATGATAAGGAGAAGTCATTACAGTAGTAATAACTTCCAAGACTCAACAAAAAGAAAAAATACTGAAAAGAAAACATTGGGTTATCTCCCAAGAGTGATTTTCTTTAACGCCTTTGAGCTAGGCCCAGAAAGTGGAAATCAAGTAATTTCAAGCAATGAAGCATCAAGATCATAATTTTCTCTAAGAATAGAGTCAAAAAGTAATTTATTTATCTTTATAAGGAAGTGTTCCATACCTTTCTTGAGTGAGAATTGATATTTAATGGTGCCTTCCTTCATATCAATGATGGCACCAACATGTAACATCCCAGGATTTTCAAAAAATTTAAAACCAGCATGCATACATTCATATTTGCATTTTGAAGCAAAACATGGTTTAAAATTTTCCATTAAGAGGCTTTTATTTTAAAATTGGTCAAATGGTCTATGTGAGCCAATTAAAATTCTTCAAAAATCTTTTCTTTTTACTTATTCCTTTTTTTGAGTTTTATTTAGTCCAAAACAACCATGGCCCATTTTACAAATTTTCCAGATTTGAAATCATTCAAATCAAAGCAAATTAGAAAATCAAAGTTTTCAATTAGAAAAGAAAAAGAAACGAAAAAATAGAAAAGAAGAAAAAGGCCGCGGGGCGACCAAGCAGCCCAAGCCTGGAAGCCGGCCCGGGCCCGTTTATCCCCGCGCCCCGACGCTGACAAGTGGGGCCCACCTGTCAGGTCGTCATCAACCTCGGGCTGGAGTCCTCCTCCAGCACGCGTTCGTCCTGGACCCTCCGATGCGCCGCCCGCCCCTTTAACCCTAACCCCTTCTCCACTCCAAGGCGCCTATAAAACCCCCGGCCTCCCCTCCTCTCTCTCGCTCTTTTCCCCTCTCCGAAATGTCCCGAGACCGCCGCAATTCGGGCGCGCAACTCCGCAGCGCTCGCCGCCTCCAGCCGGTCTACTGCAAGCACTTGAAGCAAATTGGACGACGCCACCGCCACCGTCGTGCTCGCCGTCGCCGTGCGCACCTCGTCGTCTTCTTCGTTTGCTCCGGGAACCGCTGCATCACCGCCGACGTCCACCACCCGAGCCGGATCTCGTCGGAACCCTATTAGCATTCATTAGTAATAACAGTGTTCGAAACATTCATACTAACAACACTATTAGCATGCAAATTAAGCTCCAAAGGTTTTTCAATTTTCTCTTCAAACACTTCATATCTAAACTCAGGAAAAAGACTAAAGAACTCTTTGTTTTCCATTAAGCCTAACTAGTGAAAATAAAAACAAGAAACAAAAAGATGTAATTGCAGAATCTAAAGGAAATAACTCCGAGCACTCACCAGCAACTAAAAGACTTAGTAACCAAAGAATGTGAGTACCTTTTACCTTACCTCCCCGGCAACGGCGCCAGAAAAGAGCTTGATATCTACGCACGCGTCTGTTCTTGTAGACAGTGTTGGGCCTCCAAGTGCAGAGGTTTGTAGAACAGCAGCAAGTTTCCCTTAAGTGGATCACCCAAGGTTTATCGAACTCAGGGAGGAAGAGGTCAAAGCTATCCCTCTCAAACAACCCTGCAATTACGATACAAAAAGTCTCTTGTGTCCCTAACACACCCAATACACTTGTCAGATGTATAGGTGCACTAGTTCGGCGAAGAGATAGTAAAATACAAGTGGTATAGATGATTATAAGTAGTAAATACAATCTGAAATAAATATCGCTGCGAGCAAACATGTAACAAAACAGCAAGTAAACGGTCTGCAATGCTTGGAAACAAGGCCTAGGGATCATACTTTCACTAGTGGACGCACTCCCAACAAATATAACATAATTGAACAAATAAATAACTTCTCTTCACTATGGTACTCTGAATTACTCTCCTATTGAATAACACTAATCATTGCGTAGGGCTACGTAGCACTCCTCAAAGTTCATCAAGTACTTGACAAACACCACTCATAGAGATATCCAAATTAAATCACAACTCAACATAAATATTATTGCAACTTAGACAAAGTACTAACACGGTGCACACACTGTCAACATTACGCCATGAAAGGAGGAATAGATCACTTCAATACTATCATAGTGATAATTATTCTCATAATCCATAAGAGATCACAATCGTAGCCTAGACCAAGTACCAACATGATGCACACAGTCACCGTTACACCATGGCAGGAGGAATAGATTACTTTAATAACACACTAGAGTACACATAATGAAGAAGAGTAACATCTGCTTATTCAACATGATACAAAGCTCACGATCACATAAAGATCACATCATGGGAGAGAGAGGTGAACCACATAGCTACCGGTAGAGCCCTCAGCCCCGGGGGAGAACTACTCCCTCCTCATCATAGGAGACAGCAAGGTTGATGGAGATGGCGGTGAGGTCGATGGAGATGGCAGAGATGGCGATGGAGACTGATGGAGATGGCTCCGGGGGCACTTCCCCATCCCGGCAGGGTGCCGGAACAGAGACTTCTGTCCCCCGAAATTTGGCTTCAACGGTGGCGGCGCTGCGAAACTGTTCTGGAAATTTCGCCGACTCTCTTAGGGTTTTCTGTCCCGAGGCTTTATATAGGCGAAGGGGCGTCGTCAGGGGGCAACCAGGGGCTCCTCACACCAGGTGGGCACGGCCAGGGGCTGGGCCGCGCCCCCTACATGTGAGGGCGGCCTCTGGCCCCCCTCCGGCTCTCTTTCGGTCTTTCGGAAGCTTCCGGGAAAAATAAGACTTCTGGAACTTGTTTCGTCTAATTCCGAGAATATTTCCTGTGTAGCTTTTCTGAAACACAAAACAGCAGAAAACAGGGAACTGGCACTGTGGCATCTTGTCAATAGGTTAGTTCCGGAAATCGCATAGAAGTGCCACAAAGTATAACGAAACACAAGGCAAATGGTGTAAAAACAAGCATGGAGCATCAAAAATTATAGATACGTTTGAGACGTATCAACAGCCTGTTTCCAAAATTAGATTTAAATTGTTTTTAAACTCCTGAATCTTGCAAAATTTATAGAATTAGTTCCACAACTCGGTTTTTGATGAATAATATATCAATGGAAAGCTTAGGACATTTAGAATTTATTGGTGTATTTTATTTTCAAAGTTTTAAAAACAATTATGAATCTAAATTCAGATTTAATTAAACCCTAATCTTGTGTTATTTATTTTATATCTTTTGGTTCTGCAAGTCTAAAATTTATATTATTGTAGTCCTTGGATTCCTTGTAACTTATAGATTGTTTCAGAATCAAACTTTCACACTTTTGAAACATGCATGAACTTGGTGTAGTTTAATTGCCCTTGTGTCACTGTTTTTGTAATAATTAAATAATTAAAAGTGCTTTTTGTTTAATTCTTTTTGCATTGGTTTTGTTTTACGAAAACTTGTCATCTGAGAATCTTAATTGCAATATTTTCACACAACATAAGTTGTATGAAATTAATATGTGTGTTGCATGCATGCATACATGTCTATGATTGCCATATTAGAATTGTGTGTTTATTTGTGTGCAATATTTCTTGTTTAGATTGTGAAGAGGAGCTGGACTACAAGTGTGATTGCTGTGAGTGTGCTGGTTGTTTCCAAGCCAAGTGATACACATTCTTCTACCTATTTTTACTACTACATTAGTGTTTTACCAGTAGTATGCATGATGGGTTGTTTTTCAAAGAAGTTTATGCAATGCTAGATCCTAGTAGTGTGTAGCCAACACTTGAGCCCCAACCTTTGCTAGGATTGCTACTATTGTTTTGAAAGTTATGCCAACTGCTTAATTTAAAAGTAACAACTTCAATGAATCACTTGGGTAGAATGGTAGTTTGGGTTAGTGGCTACTCAGGGCTGCATGCGTAGGGGAAGGACCTAGAGTATGTGGTGTCTCATTTAGTTAGTGGCTGCTCAGGGCTGCATGCGTAGGGGAAGGACCTAGAGTATGTGGTAACTTGGGAGTGCACCTATGGTTGTACAAAAGAATCTCATCAACTTTTCTAATTAATTAAAATTTGATTAGTCATTCGAGGGATGGACTTGGGTGTCTAAGTAGTTCAAGATAGACTTAACCACATGGGGTCATTTCGAGGGATGGACTCGAGTGATTTTCATGTGCTCATCTCAAAAATCTTTTCAAATAAATTCAAAATGTTCTGATATAGGACAAAACTTGCTTTATGCAAATTAGCCAAAGATCCACCAGCTATATATCATGTAGTATAGTTCTTTCACGACAGCCACCATATATGTGTCATTTGCCAGTACATTGTTGTACTGACCCCTTTGGGGCTACATATTCAAATGTGTAGGTTGTTCTGTTGAGGAGTAGATGGAGGATTCTCGAGCCTGCATACCAACATGACTGCCTGTGGCATATTGCTGAAGATGAAGGCTCATTGCTTTTATTTCCGTTGTGTTATTAAGTTGAACTCTGGTATTTGATAGTCCAAGTGACTATAAACTATTTTTGTAATAATTAAAGACCTGTGAGTCTGGATCTGCGATGTAATAAAGTACACTATCTGCAATGAATGCTATATTTTGTTCTGTGATGCTATCAGTGATCCAGGGAATAGCTGTTTCACAGTAGTTCTACCCTTGGTAAAAGGTAGGATGCTACAAAATGCTATCAGAGCATAGTGTTTCCTGTAGGATCGAGACCCTAGGTTTGGATTATAAATAGGAAGACCTTGGGATAAAAATATCTATCTCATCTTGCTTCTATTTAAATTTCAAAGAATGTTTGCATCTTGAAAACTCCTTGTATTTCTCCCCCACTCCATTTTCAAATGATTTCCCCTAGATGACCCAACTCTAAATCCATCAAGAAAGGACAGAAGATCACCATGTTCCAGAAGTGTGACACTTATACTCCACTTGTTATTCCTTGACTCAACATGAAGAACTACATTGGATACCAACGAAGAGCTTGGAGAAGTTGATATGAAGACTACACAACACCAACGATACATTGAGAAAGTGGAAATAACAAATAGAGCAATGAAGACAGATATAGAATAGACCACCATTACTTCTAGCTTATAGAATCAATGATACCGTAATAACATAATGATCATACCAAATTGGTGTATGACCATATTATATTGTCGGCGTGTTTTCCAAAACCCATCAAAAAGATTTCCAATGACTATTTGATTTTAGCTTGTTTGTTGCTTGGAATGTTGTCTTGTGCATGGGTAGGAAGATTTTCTCCTTTAGTTCTATCTATCTGTTACTTACCTGTGCTAAAACCACCTCAGATGCCGCCTCGCCGTGAGAACAACAACGACAACAACGACAACAACAACAACAATGTCATTCAACAGCTAGCTGCAGCTCAGGCGCAGTTAATGCAGATGATGACACAATTCATCCAGGCAAGGGCTAACAACAATAACAACAATCCGCCACCCCTACCACCACCACCCCCACCCCAGGTTGACAGGTTGGCATGTTTCCCGAGGCTTAGGCCTAATAAGGCTGTGTTCAGTCAGCAAGGACTTGAGGGACCAGCAGCGATGTGGTGGGATACCTACCAAGTCACCAATCCAATTGAAGGTCTGGACTGGGACACTTTCAGGGAAGGCTTTCGTAATGCTCATATCTCCACGAGCATTATGAATCTGAAGAAGGACGAATTACGCACTCTGAAGCAGGGTGGCCGGACACTGAAGGAGTACATGGATGACTTCTGCTCTCTATCCAGGTATGCACCAGAAGACATCGACACTGATGTCAAGAGGAAGGATAAGTTTCTCCGGGGACTCAAGGGGGAACTAAAGATACCTCTATCAGTGGCATATGCTCCAAGCTACCAGGCTCTGCTAGACCAAGCTATCACTCTGGACAACAACATAAGGAAGGAGGAAAACCGTAAGAGGAAGTTTAGCAAAGGCAAGACTCACACTGAACACTCCCACAAGAGACACCACTCCTCTGGAGGAAATGGAAATGGTAACAACTCCAATGGCCATGGGCACAATGGTGGAAACCAAGGAAACCACTCCAATGGTCACCACAATGGAGGAAATGGCCATCAGAATGGAGGCAATGGTCACCACAATGGAGGCAATGGTCACCACAATGGAGGCAATGGTCACCACAATGGAGGCAATGGGAATCACAATGGAAAGAATGGGCATCAGAATGGAGGAAATGGGCAACACCCTCAGAAGTCGGCAACCAATAGGGATCTCTCTCATATCACTTGTTTCAAGTGCAGGAAGACTGGACACTTTGCAAATGATTGCCTTGAGAATAGGCCAGATGAAAATGCCAAGCCCAATCCATTCAAGAAGGGACATGTGAACCACATCAATGTTGAAGAAGTGATGGGTATGTTTTCCACTTAACTCCTTTACAGCATTGGATTCTATTTGAGAGAGGAGCATCACATTTATTCATATCAAGAGCATTATGAGCAAACATGCATTTTCCCACTGAGGTATTAGAAAGAGCAATTACACCCACCACCCCAGCAGAAGAGGATTAGATACAAAATTTTGTTTGGAAATTAAAATTATTAGGCTACACAATCTTAAGGGGGTTAGCCTAGAAGTTATGGACATGGTAGGGAAGTGTTTTGTTTTACCAAGAAGAAACCATCAAGTTCTGTAGAGCACAGTGGAGTCACCACACAGAGGAAGATATTTGAAAGCATGGAGAAACCCTTCGAGAAATATCACCCATACCTTTCTTGCTAGCCTTTTCAAAGCTCGAGGGCGAGCTTCATCTTAAGGGGGTTAGTCTGTAACATCCCAGAATTTTCAAAAAATTTAAAACCAGCATGCATACATTCATATTTGCATTTTGAAGCAAAACTTGGTTTTAAAATTTTCCATTAAGAGGCTTTTATTTTAAAATTGGTCAAATGGTCCATGTGAGCCAATTAAAATTCTTCAAAAATCTTTTCTTTTTACTTCTTCCTTTTTTAGTTTTATTTAGTCCAAAACAATCCTGGCCCATTTTACAAATTTTGCAGATTTGAAATCATTCAAATCAAAGCAAATTAGAAATTCAAAGTTTTCAATTAGAAAAGAAAAAGAAATGGAAAAATAGAAAAGAAGAAAAAGGCCACGGGGCGACCAAGCAGCCAAGCCGGCCCAGGCCCGTTTATCCCCGCGCCCCGACCCGGTATACCTTGGCCGCGCCCCGACGCTAACAGGTGGGGCCCACCTGTCAGGTCGTCATCAACCTCGGGCTGGAGTCCTCCTCCAGCACGCGTTCGTCCTGGACCCTCTGATGCACCGCCCGCCCCTTTAACCCTAACCCCTTCTCCACTCCAAGGCGCCTATAAAACCCCCGGCCTCCCCTCCTCTCTCTCGCTCTTTTCGCCTCTCTAAAACACCCCGAGACCACCGCAATTCGTGCGCGCAACTCCGCAGCGCTCGTCGCCTCCAGCCGGTCTTCTACAAGCACCCAAAGCAAATTGGACGACGCCACCGCCACCGTCGTGCTCACCGTCGCCGTGCGCACCTCGTCGTCTTCTTCGTTTGCTCCGAGAACCGCTGCATCACTGCCGATGTCCACCACCCGAGCCGGATCTCGCCGGAACCCTAGCCCTGTAACACCCCAACTTTTGTAACCCTGTTTAAGCAGAGTTTGGTAATGCAAAAATGAGGGCCAACAAAAACTTTTTGTACTTAACCGGATTTACTAGAATCTCTTGCTTGTTTGCCTTGTTGTTGTGTAAATTAGGTTTTGCAAGAGTGTTGTTTGAATTATAAGTTTGTGGGCCAACTCAATCTTTGTGTTCTTGTGATCAGGCCATCTCTTGTGCTATAAGCCTTTTTCTCAAAATAATGTATCTTGGCACCTCCTTTATTTTCAAAATGTTTTATGGTCTAAAAATAGGAGCCAAGACCCATTTAAAAACAAGGTCTTTACCAAAACTAGTATGATTGCCTCATATGAGCTACTCCCAACTACCGCGAGTATTAGGCATTGTTGGTACTTGGAGTACCTCGTGTGATTCTTGCAATTGTTTGTTGATTGCCTTATGTGTTCTAGATATTGTCTGCAGTTGCCTTGTGTGTTTCTTGAAGTGTGTGATGTTACATGGTGCTTGTGCTTGTTTTTGGCCTCTCAGCCTTAAAAATCCTCAGGTGCGTAAAACCCTGAATAGGAAGCCTCTCTAGAATGTGTTTTCCCTCTCATCGATTTATGTCAGCTTGAGTGGCCTAGATCAGTTCATAGTAAGACTCTAACTCTAACATTGTTATTGGTGGATAATAACTCTTCTCGCAACACCTCCACAAGATCCGGCACAATAATTTGTGCTGAGTGTCTCGAGCTTCATCAAGACCTCTCTACAACGTTAAGGGAGCAGAAGATAGACCCGCCTGGACTACAAAGGACTTCTAGGAGACAAAGACGTCACTAACTCAGATTGCCTAACCTTAACTCTAGAGTTTCGCTAACATTGATAATACTCTCTTAACACCCTAACACTTGCTAATATTCTAACCAGCCAACTAACATTGAGCATGGAAGTATCAAAGCCAAGCCTAACTTTGGAAGATCAACCCGGTATCACCGCTTGAAGCCCGAAGACTCACGTGCTTGATCTCCACTGAGCAAATAGAAGGATGAAGACTCTCAAAAAAATCAAGTCATCTATATCGACTCTGCATTTAGAAGATATCCATGGGGGTAGCAACGAGAAGAAGTAAAGACTTTTCTAACTAACTCGCTCGCTCTTTCAAATCTTGACGGGTTGAAACTAAAACTGACTTATGCCCTGGGTAGAAGTCCACATGAAGATTTCTTGGAAGATGAAGTCGACTCAAGGTATCCCAATATACCTCAACATTCTCAAGGGCTACAAGAAGACGGAGGAGCAAGAAGATCTTCAATGGTCTCTACCAACCCGAAGACAATAAAGGAATAGATAATTGACTACTAGAAGACACACCGTTGGTGGTGCACCGCCACCTGAAGCGTTTTTAGCTCAATCACAAGACAACCCAGCAGAATGGTTTCTATTAGGACTAACATGCGCCTTGGTAGTTAGGAAGCGTAGAGGACTAAGTCGACAGCTTTGGCGTGCCTATCAAGATCGAAGCCTAAATGCTCTTGTCTACCATCCTCAGAGGACTGCAAGCTCGAGACTAAAGGTCTACACCAACATCAAGCTTCAAGACTCAACATCAAGAATCGAAGACTCCATCAGTATACACGAAGGAAGCGACAACCCCAAGACAACAAAAGCTAACCGAGAAGCCTCGACTCTTCAAACCTCAATCTGCGAGTTGAAAACCTTCTAACTCTCGAAGAATCTTTCCAGGCATACTAGATAGCCTAACCCCGCTAACCTTAAAAATGTCCCAACGAGGTTTCGACAGGATACTTTCGGCAACATCAACTCCTCAGCCATCAATTTCAGCAACTGAAGACGATCTACACCTTCGACAAAAGAAAGTCTTTGATGCAACTCAAAGTATCACCGGTGGGTTGGAAGAGCAACTAGTGAAGCCTGACTCTAACCTAGACTCTACACCACTCTACTACTGTGCTTAGGAATCTCGGGATGAGATTCTTTTTAAGGGGTGAAGAGCTGTGACACCCCAACTTTTGTAACCCTGTTTAAGCAGAGTTTGGTAATGCAAAAATGAGGGCCAACAAAAACTTTTTGTACTTAACCGGATTTACTGGAATCTCTTGCTTGTTTGCCTTGTTGTTGTGTAAATTAGGTTTTGCAAGAGTGTTGCTTGAATAATAAGTTTGTGGGCCAACTCAATCTTTGTGTTCTTGTGATCAGGCCATCTCTTGTGCTACAAGCCTTTTTCTCAAAATAACATATCTTGGCACCTCCTTTATTTTCAAAATGTTTTATGGTCTAAAAATAGGAGCCAAGACCCATTTAAAAACAAGGTCTTTACCAAAACTAGTATTTATAAAACTACAGGGACATAGTGTTGTGATCCCACTATTTTATAAAACCACTATTTTATAAACCTTTGGAAAATGGTTTTCAAACACCTTTGAGAAAACTATATAAAGGAGATGTTTATGTCTCCATAATATCTTGGACACCCCTGCAAAAGATTTACTTCTTTATCTAAAAATCCTTTCAAAAATCTCAAAGACATGGTCCTCATGGAGCACTTCTCAGACCATTGCTCTTATGATATTTGTTGCATGATTTTAACTATAATTGACTCTGTATTTGACTTTGTTTGACCTCCTCTTGTGTGCATGATTGCTTGCTTGAAGAAACTTCCTCTCATCCTTATAATGCTTGTAGAAGTTTATTTATGGTTGATAGCATCCAAAATAATTCAATAGGTGCTAAGGGGTCAAGTTAAATTGCAAAGTTAACAAAATTCTAGACTTAGCTCTATCTTCACTTATTTTAACAGATTCAATCTTTAGGGGCTTGTCTTAATCTCATACCTTCTATCCATTGTAATGCACCTACCTATAACTCATGTTTGTCATATGATCTTCCATTCTCTCCACTACCACTCGGTCATTTGAGACCATCTGTTAATTGTATTGATCATGTTTCTGACCCTAATCAAAACAGTGACCATTTGTCACATATTCTTCCCTAGCCAATCTTGGTTTAGTTAAAACCTCTACCTTTGCTTTGCCCCTAGACCTCAAACAACAACATCTCATCTCTACCCTTGTTTTATCTTATCAATTTTAACTCATTTGTCCATATGGCCATTTATCTCTAAAATCATAAAACCCTTTTCTAATCTTCTGCCTTTCCAGAAAATCACCTCAAAGAGTTGCCTTTTGTTTCCAAAGTTTCTTCTTAAATAAATGGGGAAATTGTGATACACTTCCATATCACCCTATTTCCCATTGAAACATTACTTCTAAGAATTTATTTCTTTATTTATTTTCTTATTACACCAAGTGCACGGGAACGACAACTATGCCATTTCTTACATTTTTTATCAATCAATTTTTAAAAAAACTCCACCATGCATTTTTATGCAAGTGGAACCTCCTGGACTCAAATCATCTTTTAGTCACTTTCAAATTCTTTCAAAGGCTAGTTCAACTGAATTTTAGTCAAATGCATGCTTCCATAAACTTTGTGATCAAAAAAAGTTCAACTAAAATCCAAGTCTTCATAGTATCTTCACCACATTGTATCACACCTCTCTGGTCCATCAACACACTCCCTTGCTTGAGATTATTATCAACAACCTCAAATCCAAATTAAAGTGAAAACACCTGCATGACCTTCTATCTCAAACTCTAGCTCTCTAAATCATTTTGAATCATCACCAAACCCTAGCTTTGACCACTCCAGCACACCTCCCTCTCTCTGGTCGGAAGGGTACTGTAGCACTGCTCCCTCTTGTCCACTAGTGCTTGGAAGAAGGAGGAAGAGAAGCATGGCATACATTTGCAAGTTATTGCAAAATCAATTGCAACAAGCCATCATCCACTCCAATCCGTGATCAAGCGTGTATCAGTACCCTCACCCCTACTCAACCTCACCTGCAAGCTGCCCTGAAAGCCAACCCTAGCCCCTCTCTCCCGTGATCTCCCTAAACCGACCTTAGAGTGCCTTATGGCATAAGTCATCACCACAGCCCCAGAAACCGCGCCACTAGCCTCTCTTCTCTGCCCTTGGTCAGACCCGAGCAAGCCCTCGTGCTTGTCGTCTCCCCTGCGTCCTCTATCGACCGTGCTCTAGAAGCCTATGTTGTGTCGAACACCTGGCGTGCATCGGTTCATCGTCCTCTCCCCGAGCCGACCAAGCATCCCGGCGCCTTAAACTCCACCAGCGACCTCACCTAGCCCCTCTTAGTCCTCTGGCACAACCCCAGCTCATATCCTTGTCCCCATCCCCCTGTCTTCACTCGCCGTGCTCCGCGGCCAGACAACGTTTGCCACGTCCTGGCAGGACACCGGCTCCACCCTAGATAAGGCCCTCACCTCCCTTCTCTACCACAATCATGCATCACTCCTCTCTCAGAAGGGCTCAGGCCAAACCTCAGCGTCCCTTGCTCTCTCTCTCTCCCTATCCGTCTCCGACCAAAGCAACGCCATGGACGGCACCCCGTTGAGAGCAGCGCAGACGCCGGCTCCGCTCCTCTATCTTTCTCGTTCTCCTTCTCTGTGGCCTTCCTAACCCGCCCTTGTTACCCCTGTAGCTCGCCAGAATTGTGTCTCCGTCGGGTTCGACGTCTACGTCCTTGCCCGTGTCGAGCTGCCCGAGACGTCGGCCTAGAGCTCGCCTGCACGAACAGAACGCCGGGGAGAACCTCCGCTGTCTTCCTTCACTGCCACCTCCACCTCTCTCTTTGTTGTCCCCGTCGCTTCCTAGCCCTCCCTCGGTGAGCATCCATTCCTCCCCCGTCGTCCTCATCGTGGCAGCATCGCTATTCTTACTTCGCCGCAAAAGCTTCCATCGAGAACCATCACGTATTGTTTTTTTCTTTCTCTCGCTCACGGAAATGCAGTTGGGCCGGCCTATGCTAGATCTCCCCAGATCCCCTCTTTCCGGCCCATATTTTTTTTCTTCTGTAAAGCAAAATTCTAACCTGCAGATTCTCTGTATGGAAATAATTCCACAAATATTTTGTGGTCACGCAAATAACTAAATAAAATTTTATAATTATTCTGTAACCTTTTATCTAGCGTGAAACACAAGTCCCCTATCAAATTATTATCCATATAATTTCTGAGATTTAGTTCCCTAAAATCAATCTATTTCACTCATAAATCCTTATCAGGAGTTTTATTTAACATTTTTGAGTGAATCCAGTTTTCTTTGGAAAGCTATCTGTAATACCTTTCACATGCCACTGGCCTGAATGCAATTAGGTCTTTATTTCTAGCATGGTTGTTTTTGCAAAATACTACCAGATTTGGCTTTAGGGAATTTTAGAACCTAATAGGTGAAGTATTTTTGAGTGAGACCAATTTTGGTTGATCTTGTACTGCAAGTACTTGTTAGTGACCAGAGTATAGATTTTTCTGAGCAAGTATGATTTTCTGGTAGAATTAACTCTGAAATAGTAGCTTTTACCACTAGAAAATTCATAGGAATTTAACTGCAAGTCCTTTTAGAGTGAATCCACTTTTGTTGGGTTCAGAAAATTGATACCTTTCCATTGATATATTGGTTGCATGCTTTTGAACAATTATAATTGCCTGCAAGATATTTAGAGCTCAATTAGGGTTTAGTTGATAGATAAGTCTTGTTTTATTCTTAGAAATAGTTATTGTTTTTGAAAATGCTTGAAAATGTTCAGTATGGTGTTTGTTTGTTTCTGATACTTGCTTGGTGTGATTTGTTTGCTGTGGTGATGTGTATGGCTTGTTTATGCTTGCATGCTTATGTGTGCTATTGTTTATCGGCGCTAGATTCGAACGACACCGAGTGTACCGAGAAAGAGGAAGTATTTGATTATCAAGGGGAAGACCAGGGACAAGCTGATCAAGGCAAGGTATCTAAACTTGTTTCATACCTGATCCCAATTTTACTCATTGCATGATTTATTACTGTTTATAAAAATGCATTGTTTTCTGTTGCTATTGCCTCTAAATAGCAATTGTTGGTGACTTGGCTCCACAAGTCAAATGATATCATCCTCATGGATGACCCCTATCTTGACACCTACTTATTCCCCAGAATTAGTGGTGGATGGTTAGCATCATAGCCTTTGGAAAACTTTGTAGTGGAGCAAAACTCTAGGATGGGAACACTCGCCGGAAAGATTTCAGAAATGTTTTCGAAAACCTTGGAGTAGCACCTACTCCACTGAAATGTTTTTAAAGTTAATTTGGGACAAATGAAGTTGGACATGAAGGAAGAAGGTGTTGGTGGTTTTATAAAAAGGCATTGGTATTTCTTTATAGTCGCTCGGAACAATTAACCCGTGCAACCACAATTACCCTGGTATGGGACGGGGCTTAGCTCATAGTTTGTTTATTTTAGTACGGGAGTCTCATAACTATATAAGGGTACGCGATACCCCAGAATCCGGATTGCTGCAAGTAAGTGGGCAATAGTAAATCGGAATCCAGTGATGGATTTATCTGGCCGGAAGACACTATGGGTCTCCTGACGTGGCACTGGATTTACGCTAGAATGTGAAGGTAGACTGCCAGGATGTGCCGGGGAGGTACATACTCCATAGGGTAGATTCCCGTACTAAGGTAGATAAGCGAAAGGCTTTGATCGGGTGCTTGTCGTGGCATATGATGTTATGCAGGGAAGATGCCCACACGATGAGTATCCGGATGATTGTGGGTAAAGTGTACAACCTCTGCAGAGTGTAAACCTATTCGAATAGCCGAGTCCTCGGTCATGGACGGTTGGAAAGATCACTACATTGCCCAATGTCAGTTTTGGCTTTATAAAGTGTTTTCGAAAAAATGGAGCAGGTGCTGGACGGAGTACTCGAAGGGTACTGCCGTGGCACGGGTATGGTTTGGAGTACTTGTAGGGTACTGCCGAGGAAATGGAGATGGTCATGTGTGATTGACCTGGTTTTATAAAGGAGGGTGGTCATGTTTGATTGACCCCCAGCTCTCTCTTGAAAACCAAATGAGTTTCCCCCTTTCCTAGAAATTTTACTAAAAAGGTTTTCTAAATGTTTTCTTTAATAAGGATATAGAAATGTCATAAGACATGCTATATCGACACGAGAAATTGACTAGATAGGATAAACTAGATTAGAGCCTTTCTCCTTGCTACAGCCAAACTGCATATTGTTCTCTCTCCTTTAGATGGTTTGCGAGTACAATTCCAAAATGTACTCACGGCTTTGTCCCTGGCTATTAACTTGGTCAGACTTGGAAGACGACTATGAGGAAGATGATGGTGGTAATGATGATGCCGATGCGAACTGGGAACGTCTCCCAGTCAGTTGCCTGTAGGGTAGTAGGCATGAAATGGGTCATCTATGCTGTTTGGTCTCCGCTGCTTAGTTGTAAAATTGCCCTGCGTGGCAATATCAAACTTGGTCATGTGACCAATTATAAGTATATTATTTGGTACTGTAATGGATGATGTAATTCTGGTATTAACTCGGATATGTGGATTCACGACACACTGATCATGGGATCGTGAATTGTATGCATATCGGGTATTCCGGATGGGTAATCCGGGGTCCCCACAAGCCCTGCGCCGGTGAGCCACCCCGATCTCGTTTCGACCATCCGATCTAGATCTGACGCTCACGATTAGGACATAATTCGAACGGGTAAGTTTAGATCTGGACCACTCAGATCTATTTAGATCTAACGGCCCAGTAGCCTGATCCGCCCGAAGCGGTACGGGCGAATTAGATCACGCCACGTGTCAAGCCCGGGATAGTCTGTTTCCAAAATTAGATTTAAATTGTTTTTAAACTCCTGAATCTTGCAAAATTCATAAAATTAGTTCCACAACTCGGTTTTTGATGAATAATATATCAATGGAAAGCTTAGGACATTTAGAATTTATTGGTGTAGTTTATTTTCAAAGTTTTTAAAACAAATCTGAATCTAAATTCAGATTTAATTAAACCCTAATCTTGTGTTATTTATTTTATATCTTTTGGTTCTGCAAGTCTAAAATTTATATTATTGTAGTCCTTGGATTCCTTATAACTTATAGATTGTTTTAGAATCAAACTTTCACACTTTTGAAACATGCATGAACTTGGTGTAGTTTAATTGCCCTTGTGTCACTGTTTTTGTAATAATTAAATAATTAAAAGTGCTTTTTGTTTAATTCTTTTTGCATTGGTTTTGTTTTACTAAAACTTGTCATCTGAGAATCTTAATTGCAATATTTTCACACAACATAAGTTGTATGAAATTAATATGTGTGTTGCATTCATGCATACATGTCTATGATTGCCATATTAGAATTGTGTGTTTATTTGTGTGCAATATTTCTTGTTTAGATTGTGAAGAGGAGCTGGACTACAAGTGTGATTGCTGTGAGTGTGCTGGTTGTTTCCAAGGTAGGTGATACACATTCTTCTACCTATTTTTACTACTGCATTAGTGTTTTACCAGTAGTATTCATGATGGGTTGTTTTTCAAAGAAGTTTATGCAATGCTAGATCCTAGTAGTGTGTAGCCAACACTTGAGCCCCAACCTTTGCTAGGATTGCTACTATTGTTTTGAAAGTTATGCCATATGCTTAATTTAAAAGTAACAACTTCAATGAATCACTTGGGTAGAATGGTAGTTTGGGTTAGTGGCTACTCAGGGCTGCATGCCTAGGGGAAGGACCTAGAGTATGTGGTGTCTGGTTTAGTTAGTGGCTGCTCAGGGCTGCATGCCTTGGGGAAGGACCTAGAGTATGTGGTAACTAGGGAGTGCACCTATGGTTGTACAAAAGAATCTCATCACCTTTTCTAATTAATTAAAAATTTATTAGTCATTCGAGGGATGGACTCGAGTGTCTAAGTAGTTCAAGATAGACTTAACCACGTGGGGTCATTTCGAGGGATGGACTCGAGTGATTTTCATGTGCTCATCTCAAAAATCTTTTCAAAGAAATTCAAAATGTTCTGATATAGGATAAAACTTGCTTTATGCAAATTAGCCAAAGAACCACTAGCTATATATCATGTTGTATAGTTCTTTCACAACAGCCACCATATATGTGTCATTTGCCAGTACATTGTTGTACTGACCCCTTTGGGGCTACATATTCAAACGTGTAGGTTGTTCTGTTGAGGAGTAGATGGAGGAGTCTCAAGCCTGCATACCAACATGACTGCCTGTGGCATATTGCTGAAGATGAAGGCTCATTGCTTTTATTTCTGTTGTGTTATTAAGTTGAACTCTGGTATTTGATAGTCCAAGTGACTATAAACTATTTTTGTAATAATTAAAGACATGTGAGTCTGGATCTGCGATGTAATAAAGTACACTATCTGCAATGAATGCTATATTTTGTTCTGTGATGCTATCACTGATCCAGGGAATAGCAGTTTCACAGTAGTTCTACCCTTGGTAAAAGGTAGGACGCTACACAACAGTTCTAAGAAAAGGTCTTCCCTAAATAATAGGACAAGAAGCATTGCATTTAACATCCAAAATAAGGAAATCAACGGGAACACGGTTATTGTTAACCATAATAAGACCATCATTAATCCTTCCCAAAGGTTTCTTCTTAGCGACATCAGCAAGAGGAATATCAAAATAACAATGTTCAAGCGGTGGTAAGCCAAGCATATCATAAATCTTTCTAGGCATAATAGAAATGCTTGCACCAAGATCACATAAAGCATGACAATCAAAATCATTCATATTCATATCAATGATGGGCTCCCAACCATCTTCTAACTTCTTGGGAATAGAAACCTTTTGTTTCAACTTTTCCTCTCTAATTTGCATGACAGCATTCGTAATATGCTTTGTAAAAGCAACATTCATAGAACTAGCATTAGGAGTTAAAGAAAGCTTTTGCAAGAACAAAATAACTTCAGAGATATTACAACCATCAACATCAAAATCATTAAAGGTAGTAGAGCTATTGTCTCCCATACTCCAAAAAATTTCATCACTTTTGGTAGAAAAAGTTTTTGCAGTTTTGGGCTTTTTTGCACAAGGAGTAGGAGTTTTCTCTACACCAATCAAAGTAAGAGGATTTCTAGCATTTGAAACAACATCACTAGTGGTGGTAATAGTACAAACCTTCATATTTCTAGCCATCTCATCTTCTCTTTCCCACCTAGCATGCAATTCTGCTAACATCCTAACATTATCATCAATTCTAACCTGGATGGAATTCAAAGTATTGCTCTCTTTCACATCATGAGGAAAAACTTTTAGTTTCAGAAGTTCAACATCAAGAGCAAGCCTATCAACTTTAGAAGCAAGAACACCAATTTTGCCCAACTTTTCCTCAACAGACTTATTAAAAGTAGTTTGTTTACCAATGAAGTCTTTGAGCATGACTTCAAGATCAGAGGGCGCGCCCCTAGTGTTGTTGGAGGAATTACCATAAGAGTTGCCATAACCATTACCATTGGTAGAAGGATATGGCCTATAATTATTGCTAGCAAAATTGTTCCTATAAGCACTGTTGTTGAAATTATTATTTCTAATGAAGTTCACATCAACATGCTCTTCTTGAGCAACCAAAGAGGCCAAAGGAACATTATTAGGATCAACATGAGATCTATCATTAACAAGCATAGCCATAATAGTATCAATCTTATCGCTCAAGGAAGAGGTTTCTTCAACATAATTTACCTTCTTACCTTGTGGAGCTCTCTCGGTGTGCCACTCAGAATAATTTACCATCATATTATCAAGAAGCTTCATTGCGGCGCCCAAGGTGATGGACATAAAAGTACCTCCAGCAGCTGAATCCAAGAGATTTCTTGAAGAAAAATTTAGCCTTGCATAAAAGGTTTGGATAATCATCCAGGTAGTCAGTCCATGAGTGGGACAATTCTTTATCATAGATTTTATTCTTTCCCAAGCTTGAGCAACATGTTCATTACCAAACTGTCTAAACTTCATAATATCACTTCTCAAAGCTATAATCTTAGCAGGAGGATAATATTTTCCAATAAAAGCATCCTTACACTTAAGCCAAGAATCAATACTATTTCTAGGCAAAGATAGCTACCAATCCTTAGCTCTTCCTCTTAAAGAGAAAGGAAACAACTTAAGCTTAATAATATCACCATCTACATCCTTGTACTTCTGCATCTCACATAGCTCAACAAAATTGTTGAGATGAGCTGCAGCATCATCAGTACTAGCACAAGAAAATTGCTCTTTCATAACAAGATTCAACAAAGCAGGTTTAATCTCATAAAAATTTGCCTCGGGAGCAGGTGGCGCAATAGGAGTGCAGATAAAATCATTGTTGTTGATGCTAGTAAAATCACACAACTTGGTGTTCTCAGGATTACCCATTCTAGCAAAACTAAAAGCAGACAAGTGAAAATAACAACTATAAAAGAACTAATTTTTGTATTTTTGATAAAAAGATGCAAGCAAAAATAAAGTAAAGCAAAACAATAACAAAGTAAAAGATTGGAAGCGAGAGACTCCCCTTGCAGAAATCTTCTTTCTCCCCGGCAACGGCACCAAAAAATTGCTTGATGGTGCGGTGTTGGCCGCCCAGTTGGGAACCCCAAGAGGAAGGTATGATGAGCATAGCAGCAAGTCTTCCCTCAGTATGAAACCGAGGTTTATCGAACCAGTAGGAGAAAGAACTAACTTTCGAACATTGATGCTCGCTGGCTTGCGACAGCTCTAGACAATTTATATATGGTGCCTTATCTAGGGCGTAGCTCTGCACCAGTAGCAACGTGGAACCTGCACACAACACAACCAAAGTACTTTGCCCCAACTTACAGTGAGGTTGTCAATCTCACGGTTTGCTGTAAAACAAGGATTAAACATATCATGTGTAAAAAGATAGTAGTTTGTGAGAATGTAAATAATGCGAGTAAATAGTAAACGGTAATAAGAATGTAAAAGAATGGGCCGAGCTCCATAGTTCACTAGAGGTGTCTCTCCAAATTGATAAATAACATGTTGGGTAAACAAATTACAGTTGGGCAATTGATAGAATAAAAGAAAGCATACAAATGTCATGAGGATCACTATGAGATTCACTTGGGAATTACAACATAATACATATACCATAATCCAACTGCATCTATGACTAATAATCCACCCGTCGAATGTCATCCGAGCAACCGTTGGGTATTAAGTTGCAAGCAACAGATTATCGCCTTAAGCAAAGTGTGTAATGTAAGAAACACAAATGTCCTTGAACACAAGATTGTTGTTTTCTCCCTAGTAACAACAACATATCTACAACCTTAGAGGTTTCTGTCACTCCCCCAGATTACTAGAGGCATGAACATACTATCGAGCATAAATACTCCCTCTTGGAGTCACTAGCATCTACTCGGCCAAGATATCTACTAGCAACGGAGAGCATACAAGATCATAAACAACATAGAGATAATAAATCAATAAATCAACTTGACAAAGTACTCAATATTCATCTGATCCCAACAAACACAACATGTAGAATTACATAACGATGATCTTGATCATGATAGGCAGCTCACAAGATCTAAACATGAAGCACAAGGAGGAGAAGACAACCATCTAGCTATTGCTATGGACCCATAGTCCAAGGTAGACTACTCACACATCACTCCGGAGGCAGGCATGGTAATGAAGAAGGCCTCTGGTGGTGATTCCCCTTTCCAGCAGGGTGCCGGGAAGAGCTTCTGGACCCTCCCGATCTCGCGTCGATGATGGCGGCGGCTTGTAGTATGTTTTCTAGAAAATTGATGGGTCCTTAGGGTTTTCTCGCTGAGGAGAATATATAGGCGTCAGGAGGTGGGCCAGGTGGCCCCACCACCTGGTGGCGCAGCTAGGGGCTAGCCCGCGCCACCCTATGGTGTGGCTGTCCCCTGGCTCCCCTCCATCTCTGCTTTGGACTCCGTCTCGTGTCGGGGAAAAATAGGAACTTCGGCTTTGTTTCATCCAATTCCGAGAATATTTCCTGTGTAGCTTTTCTAAAACACAAAAACAGCAAAAAACAGGGAACTGGCACTGTGGCATCTCGTTAATAGGTTAGTTCTGGAAAATGCATAGAAATGCCACGAAGTGTAACAAAACACAAAGCAAATGGTGCATAAACAAGCATGGAACATCAAAAATTATAGATACGTTTGAGACGTATCAGCTGCGCCGATGAGACTCGACCAGCCGATCTTGTCTGTCATTACCGCGCCTGCCGCGGTAATGATGGC
>QXEO01001578.1:0-42433 GCA_007115705.1 Dactylis glomerata
CCGCCCCGGGAGAACTCACCGGGCCTGTCTACGGCGACCGCGACCTAGTTCGGTGGAGCCGGCTACCTAGTACAGGCGACGGGGGAGGAGTAGAACGTGGGCGGCCTTCGCCAACCTCTGGTCGCGGGCGTGAAGGAAATATGCCCTAGAGGCAATAATAATATTGTTATTATCATATTTCTTATTCATGATAATGTTTATACTCCATGCTATAATTGTATTAAGCGGAAACATTAATACTTGTGTGGTTTGTGAACAACACCGTGTCCCTAGTACGCCTCTTGGACTAGCTCATTGATTAATGATGGTTAAGGTTTCCTAACCATAGACATGAGTTGTCAATTAATAATGAGATCATATCATTAGGAGAATGATGTGATGGACAGACCAAATAAAGCAGAGCAATTAGATCGTGTCATTGTGTTCATCTTTGCGAAGCTTTTTCCTATGTCAAGTATTGTATTCCTTAGACCATGAGATAATACAACTCCCTGGTATCGGAAGAAAGCTTTGAGGTCATCAAACGTCATCCTATGTGAGGGTGATCATAAAGGTGTCTCTCAGGTGATCGGAAAGTACTTGTTGGGTTGCATGTATCGAGATGGAATTTGTCCCTCCCGAGTCGGAGAGATATACTTCGGGCCCACTCGGTAATCGATATCAACACCGCTTGCAAGCACGTGGTTAAGGAGTTAATCACAAAGTGATATCGGATTACGGAACGAGTAAAGTACTTGCTGTGAACGAGATTGAACTATGTATGGCGATACCGATGATCGAATCTCGGGCAAGTAAAATATCGCGTGACAAAGGGAATACATATACGGGATTAATTAAATCCTGGCATCGTGGTTCATCCGATATGATCATCGATGAATATGTGGAGTCAATATGGGTTTCCAGATCCCGCTGTTGATTATTGATAGAAGATCATGTCTGCATATTCTCGAACCGTAGGGTCACACACTTAACGTGCATCGATGCTAGGATAGAATGGATAATTGGTTTATGAGTTTTTGGTCGGAGTCTCGGATGAGATCCAGGACATCACGAGAGGTTCCGGAATGGTCCGGAGAATAAGATTCATATAAAGGAAAGCAGTTTTTGGATTCCGAATCGTTTCGGAGTTTATCGGTACTGTACCGGAAGGTTCTAGAAGGTTCTGGAGTGGGGCCAACGTGGGCCCACTTGTCGGAGGCCTATGTGGGCCTAAGGGGAAGTGTCCTAGCCACTTTGGGCCAGGCGCACAAGGCCCCTAAGGCCCAGCCGGCCAGCCCTTAGGGGAAACCCTAAGGGAACCTTCCAGAAGGAGGGGGGGGGAAACTTGCCCCCCACTCTTCCCCCTAGGCCGCCGCCCTAGGACTTGGAGGAGGGGCCAAGGCAGCCGGCCAGCCCCCATATAAGGAGGGGCAGGGGCGCAGCCTTCCTCACTCCAACCCTAGCCGCCGGCTAACTGCTGCCCCTCCACCTCCCTCTCTCGCGACTGTGCGTAGGCAAAGCCCTGCCGCAGAAACTCTCCACCATAAGCACCATGCTGTCGTGCTGCAGATCCAATCTATCTCTCCACCATACTTGCTAGACCAAGGAAGGAGGAGACGTCGCTGCACCGTACGTGTGCATCTCTCGGAGGCGCCGCCACTTGCGGCGTAGGATCGGATCGGATCGCGGGGAGGAGACGGCTAGTACGACTACATCATCCACGTTCTGTTGAACGTTTCCGCTGTGCGATATCTTCAAGGGTATGAAGATATCATCTACCTCTCTCGTTGATTACATCTCCTAGATTAGATCTTGGCTTTCTTGTTCGCATCCGTAGGGAAATTTTTGATTTACTATGCTGCGAAACCCTTTAGTGGTATCAGAGCTAGATCTATGCGTAGATGTGTTTCACAAGTAGAACGCAACATGCTTATTGCGGGCGTTGATGTTTTCTGTTGCAAACCTCTTTGTTTTGTATTTCTTATGGCGCGGCATAGTGAGATCGAAGCGGTCCAGGCCAACTTTACGCGACCTCGTTCGCGAGACCGGTTCCGCACTTGACGTGTGGCTTGTTCCACACATGCGGCTGGTGGATGCCAGTTTCTCTCACTATAGTAGTCATGAGATTTACAACGGATGTTAGCAACCATAATATCACCGTTGTGGCTTTTCGTAGGTAAGAATCGTTCTTAACTTGCTACTCCCATAAGCCACGTAAAACATGCAACAACAAAGTAGAGGCGTCTAACTTGTTTTTGCAGGGAGTGTTTTGTGATATGGTATGGCCACAAGATGTGATGTGATATATGTGATGTATGCGATGATCATGTTTTGTAATATTTCACGACTTGCATGTCGATGAGTTCACAACCGGCAGGAGCCATATGGTTGTCTTTATAATTGTGTATGACCTGCGTGTCAACTTCTTATACGCCATGTAATAGCTTTACTTTATCGCTAAGTAGTTAGCAATAGTTGTAGTTGCTATTCGTGGTGGAGTGATGGAGATCATGCCGGCGCGCACAAGATGGAGATCATTGCGCGGAGATTGGCTATACCATGTCACATAAAATTATATGCATGTGATGTTTATCCTTTTATGTATCTTATTATGCTTAGATCGCGACGGTAGCATTTTAAGATGATTCCTCACTTAAAGATCAAGATAAAATTGTGTTCTCCCCATGTATGCACCGTTGCGAAAGTTCGTCGTTTTGAAGCATCTCGTGATGATCGGGTGCTATAAACTCTACGTTCACATACAACGGGTGCAAACCAGTTTTGCACACGCGGAAATACTTGGGTTTGACTTGACGAGCCTAGCATGTACAGACATGGCCTCGGAACACACAGACCGAAAGGTCAAGCATGAGTCATATGGATGATATGATCAACATGTTGATGTTCACCATTAAAGCTACATCATTCACGTGATGATCGGTCTCGGTGTAGTGAATTTGGATCATGCTTCACTAAACAACTTTGAGGGATGTTGAATTTAGTGGGAGTTCATTAGTAATTTGATTAACTTGAACTAATTATCTTGAACTAAATCTTGTTGTATTTGCATAAGTCGTTGTAGTCTTTGGCACCGTTTCCCACCGACACTTAGCTTAATTGAGTTAAAAGAACTATAGAATTCTGGATAATCACTTTTCGGTCAAGTGCCGTTTAGTTAGAATGTCAAGACTAAAGATTAAGTCCTATTGCAAACTTTAGCAAACCTTGCTTGCTCCATACGATTTAATAAATTGTATTAATCTAAGAGCAACGATTCAAGTTTAGTATCTAAAGATCATATGTTTGCCTTCATGATAAATTGATCTTCAAAAATGTTTGAGAATCAAAGTGATCATCGAGCTGAAAGAATTGTTTCAGAAACAAATAAGAAGTGAAAGATATTTGATATCTAAGACTTTGATTGTTTGCAAAATGATCAAGTATAATTTAGTAAAAGAACATATGCTCATATTGTATGACTATATGCGAAGATTGAAGATGCTAGGCGTCCCGATCACCCAAAAGTTTGGGAACTAATATTATACTTGCATTCATCCTTATAAGCTATAGTAGTTTCATCATGAAAGATGTCATGATAGGACGAATAAAAAAAAGGTATCGGCTAAATTGTTTTGCTATACCAAAAGAATACTAAAGAATGGAATCTGGAAGAATACCAATCATATGATGATGGCGATCCACTTCAAAGTGCAAAATCCAAGGCTATTAGTATTTGACTAAAAATCCTTTGGACTATGTGTCAAATGATTGATGCCACTATTAATGTCGATAGATTCTTCTAAAAAGAGAGGAAATGCTAAATAGGATCTGCAAAATTATTTGGTAGAAAAAGGAAAAGACTGGAATTGTCCAGCTCAGGTATATAAATGATATACATGTTATAGATGAATTCTTTTGCTCGTTAACAATGTAATTCTTGGGTATTCGATACTGATTTGTTGGTATGAAATGTCATACAAAGCAACACAATACAAGAAGTACAATGGCCTAAGTAACTAGTAAAAGAATATGGTAATGATGCATGTCGAGATACAAATAAAAGTGTTATTGTGCTTCTCATCGGCATAAAACCTAGCCTTCTAGATATGTCAAGAACTTAATAATTGTTATTTTGTTCTAGTATTATGAGAGCAATGGTTGTTCAAATTATTACCGTCTTCCATAATCGATGGATAGATTATTATTATCTTGTTGGTGAAATAGACATTTATAACACTAATGCTAAAGGTCGCAAGACAAAACAAATTTCACTTATATGTGACACCGCTGTTTAAGTCATATTGGAAACAAAACATGAAAGAAATTCTATATTGATAGATTTTCGAGTCATTTGATTTTGAATTGATTGACGCTTGTGAGACTTTTCCTAAAGATGATTAAACTCCGTTCATGGGCCATAGAAAGAACAAGCGACTAACTACATGGAGATCGTACATGTTGATGTATGTAGTTCATATGTGAAGTCGAGCGTGGTGTATTTTCTATTTCATCAATGACTCAAATAGATGTACGGTATATCTACTTGATGAGATAGAAGTATGAAATTGTTCAATTTATGAAGTGAAAATTGTTGTAACAAGAATATTCAAGTTGTATGATTAGATCATAAAGAAGAATATTTGAGTTACAAGTTTAGCAAACATCTAAGAGTTAGAGGAATTGTTCCACAAACTTGCATCATGATAAACACCATAGGAGTATGGAGTTTTCGATGGATGTAATCAAACCTTGTTTGACATGGTTAGATCAATGATGAAATAAACTACCAATATAATTTGTGGATTATGCTTTAGAGACTACCGCTTTTCACTGAATAGAATGCCATCATAATCTGCCGAAATGACACCATACAAGTTATAGTTGTCTTTTCTTGAATTTTGGTATGCAAGGCATATATGTAAAATGTTTACAACCAAAATCGGATTAGTAAGTCTTTGTAGGTTATCCCAAAGAATGTCGATGGGTATTCCTTCTATTATGAACCCAAACACATAGTGATTGTCACTAAAAGAAGTGAATTTCTTATGAAGGAGTTTCTCGCGAAAGGTTTAAGTGGGAGGAAGATAGAACTTGATGAGGTTGTTGAATCTGAGCAAGATGATCAGAGCAGCGCAGCACCAGAAAATGTTCTGGAAGGGGCAACTATATTCATAGCTCACGCGTCTACAATATGTTGTAGTCACGACATCGAAGTTCCTATTTAACCAAGTTGGTCGTAATCAAATAGTAAGATTTGAGGACGAGATATTATTAGATAATAGTAACCAACAATATACAAAGAAGCGATGATGGGCCCTGACTTCGTCATATGAATTATTCTAGCAACAATTACATATTGAGATATGATAGTTGAATAAACGAAACAACATTCCTCTACCAGAATGCACACCAAGGACGTGTAACTGACACAACCCAATGGGTTTTGTTGATTTAAAGGTTGCTAGATATGTATGCAAACTTCTATGGTAGAAGTAAGCATAGCGAAGTTGGAATCTTCAATGATGAAAATGTTAAAGTGTTAATTTCATCAAGATATTTGAAGATGCGTGTATTTACAAGAAAGTAAGTGGGAGCGCTAAGACATATTTCTAATGCTTTATGTAGATAACATATCGTTCATTGGAAATTATGTGTTTTTCTTGATATTGTTAAGTTTTCATTAAAATTAGTTTTTGATGAAAGACTTAGGTAAAACCAGAATATTAAGCATCAATGTCTATGCAGATACATTGAGGCACTAATATAGTTTTGCCAGAATACATAGATGAAATATTGAATTTGTTCAATATGGAAACAATAAGAACGGTTCTTGTTGCATGGAAGAGATTGGAGCAAGAATCAATTGTTTTGACACTTGATGAGTGAAACCACAAGAATGATTTTATCAATTTTGTATACCATGATATGTAGATCCAGATGTGTCCAATGCTCTAAAGGTTATAGCATTCATATGATGATCGTTGGACAATAGTAAAGATATTCTTGTGCACTTTCGAAGAAGTAAGAATATGTTCTGTATGCAGAAGTGACAAATGGTTCATTGCAATGAGTTACATTGGCTTTGTCACACATACAAGTAAAATTTTATCTCAATTTTAAGCCATTTGTTTTGAGTTAGAAGGTGGCATAATAAGATGGAAGAAAGTTCCATGATGTCTTGAATGAGTTCCATTGTTAATATTGTGGCGGACACTGCAACGAGGGCTAAGTATATAATCGCTTTAGAAGCGGCATAAAAGATGCAAAGTGGATAGTGATAATCCAACTTATTTGTGGCACTGTCGTCCAGGTCATATTGGCATAAAACGCATAAAGAAACTCCATTCTGATGGACTTTTGGAGTCTCTTGATTTTGAATCATTTGACACGTGCAAGCCATGCCTCATGGGCAAGATGATTAAAAAAAACCCGTTCTCCGGAATAATGGAGCGAGCAACGAACTTATTGGAAATCATACATACCGATGTGTGCGGACCAATGAGTATTTCGACGCATGGTGGATATCGCTATTTTTCTAAGTGTGCTAGTACTATGTAGTCCTATTGTATGACAATAGTGACAACATAGTCTCGGCCAAGAAACAAAGGTCTCATCAGAAGACCAAGTTTATACGATGCTATCTCATACAAGATGAGTAATGCGTGCTGACGCAAAAGAATATGCAAATACAAACGGACCTGAAAGTGTTAGACCCGTAGATAAGATTTACCACATGCAACGCGTATGAATAACACCGGAATGCCATAGGTGTTAAAGGCGCAAGTATTAACTAGATTATTGACTCTAGTGCAAGTGGGAGACTGAAGGAAATATGCCCTAGAGGCAATAATAATATTGTTATTATCATATTTCTTGTTCATGATAATGTTTATACTCCATGCTATAATTGTATTAAGCGGAAACATTAATACTTGTGTGGTTTGTGAACAACACCGTGTCCCTAGTACGCCTCTATGGACTAGCTCATTGATTAATGATGGTTAAGGTTTCCTAACCATAGACATGAGTTGTCAATTAATAATGAGATCATATCATTAGGAGAATGATGTGATGGACAGACCCAAATAAAGCAGAGCAATTAGATCGTGTCATTGTGTTCATCTTTGCGAAGCTTTTTCCTATGTCAAGTATTGTATTCCTTAGACCATGAGATAATACAACTGCCTGGTATCGGAAGAAAGCTTTGAGGTCATCAAACGTCATCCTATGTGAGGGTGATCATAAAGGTGTCTCCCAGGTGATCGGAAAGTACTTGTTGGGTTGCATGTATCGAGATGGAATTTGTCCCTCCTGAGTCGGAGAGATATACTTCGGGCCCACTCGGTAATCGATATCAACACCGCTTGCAAGCACGTGGTTAAGGAGTTAATCACAAAGTGATATCGGATTACGGAACGAGTAAAGTACTTGCTGTGAACGAGATTGAACTAGGTATGGCGATACCGACGATCGAATCTCGAGCAAGTAAAATATCGCGTGACAAAGGGAATACATATACGGGATTAATTGAATCCTGGCATCGTGGTTCATCCGATATGATCATTGATGAATATGTGGGAGTCAATATGGGTTTCCAGATCCCGCTGTTGATTATTGATAGAAGATCATGTCTGCATATTCTCGAACCCGTAGGGTCACACACTTAACGTGCATCGATGCTAGGATAGAATGGATAATTAGTTTATGAGTTTTTGGTCGGAGTCTCGGATGAGATCCAGGACATCACGAGAGGTTCCGGAATGGTCCGGAGAATAAGATTCATATAAAGGAAAGCAGTTTTTGGATTCCGGAATCATTTCGGAGTTTATCGGTATTGTACCGGAAGGTTCTAGAAGGTTCCGGAGTGGGACCAACGTGGGCCCACTTGTCGGAGGCCTATGTGGGCCTAAGGGGAAGTGTCCTGGCCACTTTGGGCCAGGCGCACAAGGCCCCTAAGGCCCAGCCGGCCAGCCCTTAGGGGAAACCCTAAGGGAACCTTCCAGAAGGAGGGGGGGAAACTTGCCCCCCATTCTTCCCCCTAGGCCGCCGCCCTAGGACTTGGAGGAGGGGCCAAGGCAGCCGGCCAGCCCCCCATATAAGGAGGGGCAGGGGCGCAGCCTTCCTCACTCCAACCCTAGCCGCCGGCCAACTGCTGCCCCTCCACCTCCCTCTCTCGCGACTGTGCGTAGGCAAAGCCCTGCCGCAGAAACTCTCCACCATAAGCACCACGCCGTCGTGCTGCAGATCCAATCTATATCTCCACCATACTTGCTGGACCAAGGAAGGAGGAGATGTCGCTGCACCGTACGTGTGCATCTCTCGGAGGCGCCGCCACTTGCGGCGTAGGATCGGATCAGATCGCGGGGAGGAGACGGCTAGTACGACTACATCATCCACGTTCTGTTGAATGTTTCCGCTGTGCGATATCTTCAAGGGTATGAAGATATCATCTACCTCTCTCATTGATTACATCTCCTAGATTAGATCTTGGCTTTCTTGTTCGCATCCGTAGGGAAATTTTTGATTTACTATGCTGCGAAACCCTTCAGGGCGGCCTCCCTCTCCTAGAAGGCCTCGATGGCGCGCAGCGCGGCGAGGCGCTCGGCCTCCTCCCTCGCCTGCTGCGCCGTGGCCTCCACCGCCGTCTTGGCCAGCGCCTCCGCCAGCGCACGCTCCTCCTCTGCCGGATCCTTGGCAAAGTCTTCAGGGCCAATGACGCGCCCCAAATCTGCATCATCATCGTCGTCGGAGGCCGGAGGCGACATCGAAGAGCGGGGGCGACGGCACAAGCAGGACTCCCCCATGGCGTACGTCGCGTAGGGCGCAAGCTTCGGCGACGGCCTCGCGCCGTAGTTGGTCCACTTGCGCACGGCGTGCTTCCTCGCCTCCTCGGAGCAGATGATGCACGCCCGCTCGGCGAGAGACACCGCCACCGGGCGGTAGATGACGTGGTCGCGGCCGCCACCTCCGCCGATGCAGCCACCACCCTGACCTCCGCCGCGGCCTTGAGAAGCCATCGTCACGGGCTGCATAGTGGATTACGGCGGGGAACGACGACGATTCATCACCGGAGCAGAGTGGCGGTGGAAGGAGGCGAGGGAGGAGAGTGGCCAGAGGGATAGGGTTTCGACCCAAAAAAACCCCTCCGACCTATATATATATATATATATATATATATATGGATCGGCGGCGGAAGTTTCTGAGCGCCCTAAAACGGTTCATGGGCCGGGCCGCTTTTACAGGCGCTGATCGGCGCCGATTTTGGCCCGAAACCATAAAGTCGCCGGATTTTTATGGTTTTCGAACCTTTTTCGGTAGCTCCTAGAGATACTCTAAGACGAAAGCAATCTCCATATCATATTCAGGACTAGCAGCCTACGAGAAAGTCGGACACAATCTCCGTGCGTCTCTATGCCGTATTTCAGAGGTAATATTACTTAGGATAACACTGACGATTGCGAAAGTACCTACAAACTGTCACAAGAAGCAAATATTGCATCTCGTACAAGAGACCTCCACATTCGAGAAAGATTATACTTGAGAGGCGGGATCCTCAAACCTTAGCATACGGGGGGTCCGCAATTTTTGCTTTCACCTAAAAACTTACAGGCGGTGGGCAGTATGATGGATGACTAGGAAGGTAGACGCGGCGGCACGCCGCGCCCGTGGCCTGTGCTGATAAGGTGTGGATCGAATTTTTTTTTCTTATGTTTCAACTTCGCAAGGTGTAATCTACGATGGAATGTAAGAGTGGTGTTAGGATCAGACTATAAGAAAGAGACACCCCACTTCGTCAGCTTCATAGGAAAGAAATCCCAATTAGAAGTGTCATGCTTAACTATATTTAGATAACGTTGTAAAATTAATTAGCGAACTGGTAATACAATGTCAAATTTGGGAGAAACATGTTACATCAACCTCTATTTTGTAAGCCGAATAATTGCTTCAGACCTCGAGGAAAGGGGGTACATTTGAAATTACATCGTTGAAGAAACTGGCTTTGTGGTACTTCACTGACCTGTCAATTATATAACTATAGCAAAAAGTACCAAGTAAATCTTTCTAGATTTTGCAGCATGCCAACCATTTTGATATCAGAAGCTGAACTTGGACATTAGAAAACAATGGGATAAAATCATCTATGGCTTCTGGGATCTGTACACAAGTAGCAATGTAATGTTAATTTCAGTATGATTAGTTGCTTTGATTAAGACAAATGTTAGGAAAAATACTTAAATGAAAAACTTCAACGAATTAAATAGCTTATTGGCATTTGGAATTTATTCTATGACGAATAACTACATAGTATACCTAACCTGAATAGGTATTATTGCTGTATGGAAGAAAGATCATCCTATGAATGCATCAACCCCATAAAAATTCTCAATTATTTTCCTATGATGATGCCTCTATCAACAAACTTACAATTTGCAAGAAAACCTACATAGTAATAAGAAGCACGAACCAAAACAGTAAATATTTGAGTGAGATCTAACTTCAACACATACCTTTGTTAATTTTTTTATGTTGAATATCAACCAAATAAAATTAATTTACTTAGTTTAGGGAAGCTAAGGATATCGGTACTTTGGTAGTTAGAGATGGCCTACCCATAGGCAATCATCTAAGCTCAACCTTCTAGTAAATTCTCATGTCTAGACTAATCCCAATCTCAAAACGGGGGCATTATAGTTTTTCACCTTAAGTGTGTGAATTGGGATAGAGAAAAATAGCCACCAAATCAAACCAGATTATGTAAGGAGCTGCGCATGAAAATCATGAACGCTGTGAAACCTTATTACTGTTCATCAGATCATGGTAGGTACATGCATTACCTTCGAGAAAATACATGCTGTCACATGCCTTTTTTTCCCTCTTTACGTTCAAAATATTACAGTTAGCAAAAGCATGCTGCAAACCTAACACTAAGACTGGATGATATCAATAATAGACATTGTAAAGTAATATGGGGAAATCACCTGAAATAATCTTATTTAGAAATCACGGATCTTCGATCTGTACCAGAGTATCTGGGCCTGCACATGACGTTGTAACCATATAAATCCAAAAGCAAAATATTTCCCCAACTTAAATCAACATGCAATCTAGCTAACATTAATTTAGAAAAAGGAGATCTATCGAATACCACAATGCTCATGAATCCAAAACATGCATATACAGCATGGACATGCACACTGTATTACCAAACGTCACATAAATTTCTGTGCAAAAGCAAGCAGATACTACTCTTTGAGGTTGCACAACGACGACTAAGAAATACTACTATTTGAGGTTACACCATTTGAGTAACTTGTTCCTAGCCCGTCATTGTGCTTCCACAGCAGCTACAGATCGATGCAGGTTGTCCGAAAAGGATGCAGGTACAACCAATGGCTACCAGTTGGTGAAAACAACTGTAGCCAGCAAACTGTATGGGTCAGGGGAGAAGACACCGAGTGGAGTCTGAGATAGGCAGTACACATGCGTTGTGAGTATGCATCTCTTTTGGCTCTAGGCGGCCGCCAAAGCGACCATAATGTAAATCAACCAGCGCTCCCGGCAAGGAATCCGCAGCGCGGCGTCTGTAGACCATCTATGGAGAGAGGAGAGGATAGTTCATACAGATGAACAATAAATCTCATTCCGTAGAAAACCAAGGAGCTCAAGGTCAAGGACCATATTAATTCATATAGAGGAATGATATCATTGGTACTGAAAACACGTAAATACTACTTAATTAACTTATAATAAATTTAATTTCTTAGTCAAAATAATGACCGAGTAAAAAGATGTTGATAATATACCTTGTTCATTTGCTCTGACTCTCCGCCCGGGCAAAAGTTTCCTTCCCATGGTCATCCATAGTAACTGCTGACAGCTTTGAAAGTACCAAACCTACTTCGAAAGGGTGACCTGGATTGCTACTGAAAAAAATACATGGTATGCTATGTGCAATCTGAAAGATAGATTCACTAAACAGAAGTTTAAGTACCTCTCTATGTCTCCGTATCTGATATGAATATTGCCAATGGACAACTTCATGTTTGCAATTACAGTACCAGTGAAATACCCAAGCATATGATGAACTCTTCAGAGATGAAAAGTTCAAGTCAGAAATTAATGAGCATAAGCACGTTAAGATGGTGAGTTCCCAAATCACACAACAGGAGGCAAAACGTGACGAACTATCCAAACCATTCAGTAGATAATCAGCACAGCACACAAATACACATACAATTGTAAGAAGGCTAAGCACCAATATGTACCAGTTCGGGGTTCAGTTGTTGTTGGCTCTCCAATATAATTTCATTTTCATTTCCTGTTTCAGTAAACAAAATATCATTGATACATGGTTCAAGCAGCAACTGTCAAAATAACTTAACTACCATCACAAATTCCTCAACCTAACTCTACTCTTCGTTTGACTTCTTGGACAATATCCTCACTGCAACCTTTAACATATGTTGCTGGTTCAGCTAATATAAAAACCCAATCATCATAAACCAAGACTGGTTCTTGGCCAAGTCTGCTCCACGGGACCTAATAATCATTGATGCAATCATCCTTTAGCTTATTCAATCATGTAGCAGATATCATATCATAGTAGATTCAGGAAAAATATTTCTGCTAACCGAAGCAACTACTACAGACCTTGAGCTTCACTGAACCAATAAGATCAGCTTTGATTTTCATAGGTAATAACTTGAAGGAATTGAGCGCCTCTGGCTTCAACTGCATGTTTGTGAGTTCTAGATCACCTGAAATAATATTGCAAAAAACATAATAACAGTAAGCTGCAGATGGCTAATATCATTCATAAAACATGAACCATATTTAGCAGAAGGAGAACAACCTTGCATGGCAACTCCTTGTGTCAGCCAAGCTCTGCGCAGCCGTACTCACAGCCGTCGCCGTAACAACCTTGACGGGCAGCTTCTCCTGCGAGGAAACCGACCGCATCATCCACATGATCCATGTATAATTCGCCGCTGAGGCACATAGCAGCAACTAAATTGGTATCTTGTACCTTCAGTGTAAGATGTGCAAGCACTGTTACAAAGCATGCATCATAAAAGGTTAATGAACAAAGTTTTGAAAAAAGAATGTCCAAAGGGGCAAATGGTCCAGGTCGGTGTGCGCATTTCAGTTAATCAGGCAACGGGGAAAGTTAAAACAAATTACATAGATAATGAGAAAGCAGATACGCTCGACATCCATGCAGTAAATTGCTAGCATTTAACTTGGAAGCAAACTTTATTGTTATTGCCAACTCAAGTGCCTAAAGTTCAGTAGCAGTAGCAGACTACGAACCAGATAACTGAATCAAGAATACACATTGATCGTAACACAACTTACACCAATATTGACCTCACCCTAGAGAAGCATGTATCAGCCACCACCAGCATGTTCAAAACCTGCCTAGAGAAGCATGTATCAGCCACCACCAGCATGTTCAAAACCTGCACCATCTTCTCCCCGCTCGCAGGGCTGCCCATCATCGTCCTTTCGCGGAAGCGAAAAATCTTTCATCCACCATCGGCATCAACGCGACCGCGCCCCCTCCGCATGCTGCTGCAGTAGCGTGGACGGCTGCACTATTCCAGAGAGTAGAGCAAGCTGTGGCATCGAGGACCTCTGCTGGCGTGTGACGTCCCGACGTCGTACCACGCCGGACAGGCCGAGCAGCACCGACGCCATACATCTGTAGAGAGCAGAGACAACAAAACAACCATAGAAAATCAATGACGCCATACATCTGTAGGGAGCAGAGGCAACAAAACAATCAGATAAAATCAATGCAAATCAAAAGACGGAAGGAAGATCAGAATTTCAGAAAGGAGGACATCCTCAACCTGAACTCCAAGAAATTGACCTTCTTCCTCGCGCTTGTCTAAAACGGATGCCAACCCGAACGAATCAAGATAGCCCTGAAGGAGAGGGGACACGAAATCAAACAGAGAAGAAGAGGGGAAACACAATCCAACAAAGGAGGGGAGGTCGACTACGTACCACCACCGACTACCTGATTCTGCCGCGCGCTGCTCACTGCTCCGGCCCTTATCGGGATGACGGTGAGGAAGAAAAAAAGGGGAAAAGATGCTGGAGAGAGATAGGAGTGGAGGGGATAATAAGGATGCACGCCCGGACCATCACACGGCCTCCGAAGAACTCAGCAGCCAAACTCGATTTCGGATCTGAAAAAACATCGGTGCTGTATTGAGAGGCACAAGATCCGGTGAATTCACATCAAAATCAAAGAGAAATGCCCCTCCACCCTCCATCCTCTGGCCGCTACAGATTGGACGCCTCCTGCGTGGTCGCCGCCGCCGCACTCCCGGTTCTCCAGCTCACCGCCGCCACTCCTACCTGGCGCTTAATAGTAGTCCCGTGCCATCTCTGCGTTGTCGCCACCGAATGCTGCAAGAAGCAAGCTAATCTGATGGCTGGTTGTTTTTTTGTTGTATAATTGCGATCGGATTCTTATCATTGCTCATCAAGCGCTAGAAGTTGTTACAAGGGATCCCTTGTTACAAATCCATTATTCAGTTACATGTACTTGTAGTTGTTTTCAAAGTTAGTGTGTGCATTCACCGAAATTACCAAAAAAAATAAGTGTTAGGGAATATAGGAATGCTAAAGATAGTTGATAATTGTTAGAGGGGTGACAAATAATGCATTCACCAAAATCCCACAAATATGTATGTCTCATGTTTATACCAAAATTTTACCACTTTTGGGACGTTTCAAATAACCAAAACTATATCCCAAACTATATTCCCTAAAAGAAAAGGAATGCTAAGAAAGTTGATAATTGTTAGAGGGATGATAAATAATCCATTCACCGAAATCCCCCAAATATGCCAAATATGTATGTCTCATGTTTCTACCAAAATTATACCACTTTTGGGCCGTTTCAAATTGCCAAAACTATATTCCCTATAAGAAAAGGAATGCTAAAGATAGTTGATAATTGTTAGAGGGGTGATAAATAATTCATTCACCGAAATCCCCCAAATATGCCAAATATGTATGTCTCATGTTTCTACCAAAATTATACCACTTTTGGGCCATTTAAAATTACCAAAACTATATTCCCTAAAAGAAAAGGAATGCTAAAGATAGTTGATAATTGTTAGAGGGGTGATAAATAATTCATTCACCGAAATCCCCCAAATATGCCAAATAAGTATGTCTCATATTTCTACCAAAATTATACCACTTTTGGGCCATTTCAAATTACCAAAACTATATTCCCTAAAAGAAAAGGAATGCTAAATATAGTTGATAATTGTTAGAGGGGTGATAAATAATCCATTCACCAAAATCCGCAAATATGTATGTCTCTTGTTTACACCAAAATTATACCACTTTTTAGATTAACATTTTTAAATCGTGTAAAATAATGCATAAATAGAGGGAATATAGTTACGTGGCAAAATAATCCATAAATGCATGTCTCTTGTCACACGAATCGACTCCACCAACCGTTGATCTACTGACAGAGAGAGAGGGGCGGCCACGAAGAGAGAGAGAGGGGTGGCCACAAAGAGACGGATAGGGGTATACTGTCCGTTAGATCAGTGGATCAATGGTTGGTGGAGTCGATCCGTGTGACAACTGCTCAACCAATCATGATAAGTTTGGGCTTCTGTGAGTATTTGTGACAGTACTTGAGGGAAAAACTGAGTAGTACTAAGAAACTAAGGGCACGTAAATAGTAAATAGACTAAGGGATTCAAACAAAAGAATTACAAAATGAAAATGCGTGTTTTGTACAATATAATTCATATTGGGCTACATCAAATTATTTGCAATTCAAATATACATGAGTGTGATAATTATGGCCTCATTTAGACAAACTATGTTTTGGGGAAGATGTTTTGCAAAGAGGTTTGAGTGGAAAACCATGCATCTTCATAGCTACTAGTGATTCTGAGAAGTGGCAATTTGTGGTAAAACATAATTTATCTATGTTTGTTAAGGTGGCAGGTTGCGTAGAAAGACTCCATGAGTAGGTGCCACTATGTTTTTATTTTTTTGGATTTTTTACGCATGAAATGACTCAATTAGCTATGTTAATCTCATTTATTGACTCTCTGTTGACCAGCTACTTGAGGGTAGAACTGAGTATATTGCACTTGCCAGTCTAAGTACTCGAGGGGAAAACTGAGTACAGATAAAATTTCTGTATAAGGCCCGAGGCTAGAACTGAGTACACCAAACGTCGAAGGGTTAGCCTCGTGTCGCGGTGCACACTGCAGCCGTGCATAGCGGACGCGTGTTGCGGTACACGCCACGTTCGTCTTTATAGAGCCCCTCTTTCTCTCCCTCGACGCTCGCCCACTCTCTCATTCTCACTACAACCGCCTCTCCTGTCCCATCATCTTCTCCACTTTGCGTTGAAAAATCCCCGAAGAAAAAACCTCGGCGATGGAGAAGAATGAGATTCCCATTGTCGGCGCTTCCGACGTAGCCGCCGGCGCATCGGCCGCCGCCCCCGTCCAGGACCCCGTCGCTGCTTCGAACGTAGCCGCCGGCGCATCAGCCGCCGGCGCATCGGCCGCCGCCCCCGTCCAAGCCCCTGTCGTTGCTTCCGACGTAGCCGCCGGCTCATCAGCCGCCGGCGCATCGGCCGCCGCCGCCGTCCAGGCCCCCGTCCAGTTCCCCGTCGATTGGGACCCGTACGAACAAGAGCCGTACGTCGCCCCGGAGAACACCTACGACACCAGCATCGTCGACGACGAGGAGGTAACCCTTTGTTCCCTTGTTCTTATCCCATTTCAATCCTTTTTGTGTTAGATCTTTCGTTATTAGGGTTTGTCTGTTCCTAGTTCTATCATTTTGTGTTAGATCTTGTGTTATTAGGGTTCGTCTGTTCCTAGTTCAATCCTTTTGTGTTAGATCTTGCATTATTAGGGTTCGTCTGTTCCTAGTTCTAGATCTTGCGTGTTAGATCTTGCGTTATTAGGGTTCGTCTGTTCCTAATTCTAGATCTTGCGTTATTAGTGTTTGTGATTTGTTTTTGTTTAAGATTCGGTTAACTTATGTGAGTAATCAATCCCATCCGGTTAATTTGTGCCGATGATGATGAATATTTGGGCACAGATTGATTCAGGGTTTGGTCTGTGAACAATTGGTGTGTACAAATTTGTTGTGCATGGTCTTTGGTTCACTGACCCAAATTCTGGATATAAGTGTGTCCAATGTAACTGAGGCTACCTCTTTTTTTCGTGCCCATATTATCATGCATGATCTTTTGTTCACTCTCTGTTCCATGATCGCTGCAATTGACTTTGTGTTTTTCAATCTTTGGTGCTACGTGACAGGTGCAGTACGTCACTTTGCTCGAGGCGTTTATAGGTGCCCCTTCTGCAACAGGAGGATCCACGCCACCGACTTCAACTGCCTGGTGAACCATGCCGAATCCATTGGCAGAGCCATTGGCGGCGCTAGAGTTGGAACGACCGTGAACGTGCATGCGTTCATGGCCAAACACAAAGCACTTGGGATTCACCTGCGCAGCCTCCAGGCTTAATCCCATTCATGTAAAATGTAGGTTATGTTGGATCTCGGTCGGTAGTACTGTTAATCTATGCTATGTTGGCTGCTGTATGCAGCTTATCGTCCCTATATTTTCTCTGGATTTGTGCCCTAGATTTCCTACTCCCTCCGATCCATATTACTCTTCGCTAATGTGGTTGTATCTAAACACATTTTAGTGGTTGATACATCTGTATTAGTGAAGAGTAATATGGATTGGAGGGAGTACCTGATTGGGTAAAAACGAAGGCATAAAGAAATGAATGGCGTTAAAAAACAGAAGGAGAAGCTGCTCTAGATTTGCTACCAATTTGGGCAATCAAGAATGAATGAGATCGGGCGGGAGAGAGGAAAAAGGTGCATTGAAAACTGCTAATCTGGGCAAAAGAGACAGAAACCACTCGTGCCCACATCTCGGACCCACACGGCTCCACACGCTACGGCCCCACACGCTACGGCCCCAGCTCCGCTCGTATGACCAAACACGGTCTCGTCCTGTCCCACGCGGTCCCTTTCTACCAGCCCCACACGACGCGGCCCCACTCGTCAGCACGGAACGGTCAACTAAACGGGATTCCTCCCATCCGAGCTCCTTGTGAGGGTTTTAGACAAGGGTTTGGGCAAAACTGAGAAAAAACTAAGAAGCTGAGAAAAATTGAGTACAACTAAGGACCCAATGACACCAAAATAGAAATCCCATAAAAAAAAAGTGAAACATGTACAGTATTCAACAAAGGAGGGAGGACTGGAAGTGGAAGAGAAGAGAAGTCCACCGTCACCGTAACATACCCGTGTGGACTTGTCACACTTTCCGGCCACTCGGTGCCACTATATATCGAAAATGCTCAACCTACGGGATTACGTGGAGGAGATGGGCTGGTCTAATTCTGTTTTCCTCCCGTGATTCAAGCGCCGTGAACCAACAGGTTTTCTTCACGTTGTTCCGTGAACAGATTCCGTAACTTTTCGTCCGTAGCAGGTGTAGCATTGTTGCACTATATATAAATGGTACCGTCGAAGAGCAATTCCCATTCGAGCTCCACCAGCTAGCGCACATACATACACACACACAAAGCTGCAGCGTCTACGTTGGCACAGACCGCTGTGGTATCATCCTGATCTGCTACCTACGTCGCCGACGATGGCCGCACGCCTTGCGCTGGTGGCGGCGCTGCTGTGCGCCGCCGCCGCCGCCGCCACGGCTCAGCAGGCTACCAACGTGCGCGCGACGTACCACTACTACCGGCCGGCGCAGAACAACTGGGACCTGGGCGCCCCCGCCGTGAGCGCCTACTGCGCCACCTGGGACGCGAGCAAGCCGCTGTCGTGGCGGTCCCAGTACGGGTGGACGGCCTTCTGCGGGCCGGCCGGCGCCCATGGCCAGGCGGCGTGCGGGAGGTGCCTCCGGGTGACCAACACGGCGACGGGGGCGCAGATCACGGCCAGGGTCGTGGACCAGTGCGCCAACGGCGGGCTGGACCTGGACTGGGACACCGTCTTCTCCAAGATCGACACCGACGGGCAGGGGTACCAGAGGGGACACCTCACCGTCAACTACCAGTTCGTCGGCTGCTAGGCACTGGTAGCCAGATTGCTGTGCCAACAAATTATATGCTGAGAATAACAAGATAGTAGTACTGTTAAATAAAAGCTAGCACAAGCTCTTGCATTGTTGCAATGCATACTTCCGTGTATGGACGGATCGCAATAAAGTGGAATGAATCAACCGAGTTGATGTAGCTTCATTCGTACATGGATCGTGTTCGTACCGAACTGATGGCGTTTATTATGAACCAACCGATGTCTCTCGTCTTTCTCTGCCCTCCTGCCAAACATAGGCAGCCCGTAGTCCAACTTGCACGGCATGTGTACGACATTCGTAAGAATTGACCTAACTGAGTAACTGACCCTTCTTTTTAAGATCCATTCAAGAAATCTTTCCCGTTTTCTCAACTAAATGTGAACTTCTGCACATGACCTATTGGTTCCCAGAACTTCAACGAAATCTAGAAGACCTCTGTGGTGTTAGCTGAACTTTGACTAATTCAACTCCATATGCAAATCAAGTACTCCTACACGGACTAACAATGGATATAATTCTACCATAGTTCGTGAATTCACTACATGGAGTAACAGCGAAATGTTACCCATTTCCTCAACCTGAGTTTTGTCAGCGCTGAACTTGACTATTTCATCTCAACTCCATGCAAATATTTCTTTGGCGCAACTCCGCAAATATTGTGCTTATCCCCAAAAAAGATGTTGCAGAAGAGATTACGGACTATATATAGGTCCATTAACGTTATCCATAGCTTCACTAAGATTGTGGCCAAAGTATGTCTACAAGGCTTGCCCCTCACATGAATGACCTAGTCTCCCTCACCGTCAACTACAGATTCGTCGACTGCTAGGCACTAGCCAGATTGCCGTGCCAACAAATGCTATGCAGAGAATAACAAGCTACAAGGACTGCATATGCCGTTAAATAAAAGCTAGCACATGTTTGCTGCATACCTGCATTGTTGCAATGCATAGTGTGTATACTTTTTTTTCAAGTGGCAGGTGTATTAATTATATAGAAGAGACAACGCCGGAGATCGGCAAAGTGCTGCCAACAAGAGGTGGCAGCTCCTTAAATTCAAGGATTACTCTCCCCTTAGCAACGACATCGGCTCTACGAAGCCAAAAAAAACAGTACGAAAGAGTCTAGGCAGACATCACCTACTGTAGTCCTCTCTAATCCTCGCCAAGATGGCTTCCACCTCAGGCCTAGCGCCGTTAAAAACCACATCGTTCCGGTGTCGCTAGATGCACCAGATGATAGCAGACGTGTGTATACATGGATCGCAATAAACTGGAATGAATCTACCGAGTCGATGTACTAGTTTCATTCATACATGGATCGTACTCGTACCGAATTGATTGCGTTTATTGTGATCCAACCCCTCATCTTTCTCTGCCCTCCTACGAAACGGAGGCAGACCGTAGTCCGAATTGCACTGTCTGTACGACTTTCGTCAGAATTGACCAAACTGACCCTTCCTTTAATCAAGTTACATTCAAGAATAACCCTAGTCCAAAACTTCAACCAAATGTGACCTTTTGCACATGACCTAGTGGTTCCCAAAACTTCAGCAAAATCTTGCTCAAGCTCAACGAAATGTTTACGATTTTTCTCAACCTGATCAGTTATCAGCACTGAACTCGACTATTATACGCAAGTAAGTCGACCCCAGCTACGTGCACGCATCTCTTATCTGGAGTTCTGAACCGTCGTCTTTTTTGTGCAATGCATGGGACCTAGGCGTCAAGGATTGCAACCCATCGCTATCCAAGACCATGACCAACTGAATTTCTTCTGGATGCAGCATGGAAAATCTTGCCTAATTGATCAGTGGTGCAATGTACGAGTCGGAAATCTTGCTGGAATTCCAAGGCGGTCCAAAATATCCACTACTTGAAGATTGCGGTGGAAATTCGACCTGGATAGGTCCATCTCCATCCGTCGCATTGCAGCCGATCGAGCGACAACGTCAGCTTTGTGGAATAAGCGTGGAGAAACTCTCGATGAGATCACGAGCACAGCTATATATATCAATGTGCTGTCGTACAAATTGGTCCTGCTCGGAAATACAGGCATGGTGCTTTGGAGCTAGCGATTCAAGTTTCTTAACGAACTTTGACCGCCTAGAGTATGATTCATCTTTTCTTGGATAGCATAAAATTTATTCAGGAAAAAAGTATCATATGAAATGATAAAGCCATATTTGTTATTATAAGACTCTTTGTTGAAGTGTGTTTTGAGTTGTCTGAATCAGCAGTGTGTACAAACTATCACTTACTACCGGTGTTCCAAAATATAGTACTCCCTCCGATCGGAAATAACTGTCGGCGATTTTATACTAACTTAGTACAAAGTTTGTACTAAGTCACTGACAGTTATTTCCGATCGGAGGAAGTATGTTTTAGATAGCTTTCCAAAACATATCGGTAATATCTTTTAAAAAAATAGGGGTAGAAGCTTTGCTCTAATTTATTAATTAAAAAGAAGAGAATTGTCCAATTAATTAATAAAAACTGAGCGAAAATCAATACAGTAAAACTACAAGCGAACATTCAAAGCTCGGATCAGCTAGACAACCAACAATTCCTCTCAATATACTACAACCATGAACTGCGTACATAGAGGACCAAAGCTCAACTGAACTAACCCGACAACTCAAATGGTGACCATCAATCAAGCAGTTGCGGAGCTTTCCAGATAATGACCATCTTCTTTTTTTTGCTCTTGAGAGACTTCTCCACCTTTCTGATTTGTTCTTTGAAGCCTTCCTCGCCAAGAGCATCTCTAGCAGCAACCATATATCGGAAACCATAAAATTGCGTTTAAGGACGCCCTAAAAGAATTTTGTAGGTCGCGTTGGTGTCGGTGCAGATCAGTAACCGTATCTGAAACCATAAAATTTGAAAATAAACATTGGCGCGAATTTAGATCGCCGGAGTTCATCCACTTGCGCCGGAATTCGTCGGATTTCATACTAAAAGGGGGTAGCATAATTTACAAAAGGCCGCGGAATCTGCACGCGGTTCGTAGTACACAAAATTCCGCCCCGGGAGAACTCACCGGGCCTGTCTACGGCGACCGCGACCTAGTTCGGTGGAGCCGGCTACCTAGTACAGGCGACGGGGGAGGAGTAGAACGTGGGCGGCCTTCGCCAACCTCTGGTCGCGGGCGTGAAGGAAATATGCCCTAGAGGCAATAATAATATTGTTATTATCATATTTCTTATTCATGATAATGTTTATACTCCATGCTATAATTGTATTAAGCGGAAACATTAATACTTGTGTGGTTTGTGAACAACACCGTGTCCCTAGTACGCCTCTATGGACTAGCTCATTGATTAATGATGGTTAAGGTTTCCTAACCATAGACATGAGTTGTCAATTAATAATGAGATCATATCATTAGGAGAATGATGTGATGGACAGACCCAAATAAAGCAGAGCAATTAGATCGTGTCATTGTGTTCATCTTTGCGAAGCTTTTTCCTATGTCAAGTATTGTATTCCTTAGACCATGAGATAATACAACTCCCTGGTATCGGAAGAAAGCTTTGAGGTCATCAAACGTCATCCTATGTGAGGGTGATCATAAAGGTGTCTCTCAGGTGATCGGAAAGTACTTGTTGGGTTGCATGTATCGAGATGGAATTTGTCCCTCCCGAGTCGGAGAGATATACTTCGGGCCCACTCGGTAATCGATATCAACACCGCTTGCAAGCACGTGGTTAAGGAGTTAATCACAAAGTGATATCGGATTACGGAACGAGTAAAGTACTTGCTGTGAACGAGATTGAACTATGTATGGCGATACCGATGATCGAATCTCGGGCAAGTAAAATATCGCGTGACAAAGGGAATACATATACGGGATTAATTAAATCCTGGCATCGTGGTTCATCCGATATGATCATCGATGAATATGTGGGAGTCAATATGGGTTTCCAGATCCCGCTGTTGATTATTGATAGAAGATCATGTCTGCATATTCTCGAACCCGTAGGGTCACACACTTAACGTGCATCGATGCTAGGATAGAATGGATAATTGGTTTATGAGTTTTTGGTCGGAGTCTCGGATGAGATCCAGGACATCACGAGAGGTTCCGGAATGGTCCGGAGAATAAGATTCATATAAAGGAAAGCAGTTTTTGGATTCCGGAATCGTTTCGGAGTTTATCGGTACTGTACCGGAAGGTTCTAGAAGGTTCTGGAGTGGGGCCAACGTGGGCCCACTTGTCGGAGGCCTATGTGGGCCTAAGGGGAAGTGTCCTAGCCACTTTGGGCCAGGCGCACAAGGCCCCTAAGGCCCAGCCGGCCAGCCCTTAGGGGAAACCCTAAGGGAACCTTCCAGAAGGAGGGGGGGGAAACTTGCCCCCCACTCTTCCCCCTAGGCCGCCGCCCTAGGACTTGGAGGAGGGGCCAAGGCAGCCGGCCAGCCCCCCATATAAGGAGGGGCAGGGGCGCAGCCTTCCTCACTCCAACCCTAGCCGCCGGCTAACTGCTGCCCCTCCACCTCCCTCTCTCGCGACTGTGCGTAGGCAAAGCCCTGCCGCAGAAACTCTCCACCATAAGCACCATGCTGTCGTGCTGCAGATCCAATCTATCTCTCCACCATACTTGCTAGACCAAGGAAGGAGGAGACGTCGCTGCACCGTACGTGTGCATCTCTCGGAGGCGCCGCCACTTGCGGCGTAGGATCGGATCGGATCGCGGGGAGGAGACGGCTAGTACGACTACATCATCCACGTTCTGTTGAACGTTTCCGCTGTGCGATATCTTCAAGGGTATGAAGATATCATCTACCTCTCTCGTTGATTACATCTCCTAGATTAGATCTTGGCTTTCTTGTTCGCATCCGTAGGGAAATTTTTGATTTACTATGCTGCGAAACCCTTCAGTGGTATCAGAGCTAGATCTATGCGTAGATGTGTTTCACAAGTAGAACGCAACATGCTTATTGCGGGCGTTGATGTTTTCTGTTGCAAACCTCTTTGTTTTGTATTTCTTATGGCGCGGCATAGTGAGATCGAAGCGGTCCAGGCCAACTTTACGCGACCTCGTTCGCGAGACCGGTTCCGCACTTGACGTGTGGCTTGTTCCACACATGCGGCTGGTGGATGCCAGTTTCTCTCACTATAGTAGTCATGAGATTTACAACGGATGTTAGCAACCATAATATCACCGTTGTGGCTTTTCGTAGGTAAGAATCGTTCTTAACTTGCTACTCCCATAAGCCACGTAAAACATGCAACAACAAAGTAGAGGCGTCTAACTTGTTTTTGCAGGGAGTGTTTTGTGATATGGTATGGCCACAAGATGTGATGTGATATATGTGATGTATGCGATGATCATGTTTTGTAATATTTCACGACTTGCATGTCGATGAGTTCACAACCGGCAGGAGCCATATGGTTGTCTTTATAATTGTGTATGACCTGCGTGTCAACTTCTTATACGCCATGTAATAGCTTTACTTTATCGCTAAGTAGTTAGCAATAGTTGTAGTTGCTATTCGTGGTGGAGTGATGGAGATCATGCCGGCGCGCACAAGATGGAGATCATTGCGCGGAGATTGGCTATACCATGTCACATAAAATTATATGCATGTGATGTTTATCCTTTTATGTATCTTATTATGCTTAGATCGCGACGGTAGCATTTTAAGATGATTCCTCACTTAAAGATCAAGATAAAATTGTGTTCTCCCCATGTATGCACCGTTGCGAAAGTTCGTCGTTTTGAAGCATCTCGTGATGATCGGGTGCTATAAACTCTACGTTCACATACAACGGGTGCAAGCCAGTTTTGCACACGCGGAAATACTTGGGTTTGACTTGACGAGCCTAGCATGTACAGACATGGCCTCGGAACACACAGACCGAAAGGTCAAGCATGAGTCATATGGATGATATGATCAACATGTTGATGTTCACCATTAAAGCTACATCATTCACGTGATGATCGGTCTCGGTGTAGTGAATTTGGATCATGCTTCACTAAACAACTTTGAGGGATGTTGAATTTAGTGGGAGTTCATTAGTAATTTGATTAACTTGAACTAATTATCTTGAACTAAATCTTGTTGTATTTGCATAAGTCGTTGTAGTCTTTGGCACCGTTTCCCACCGACACTTAGCTTAATTGAGTTAAAAGAACTATAGAATTCTGGATAATCACTTTTCGGTCAAGTGCCGTTTAGTTAGAATGTCAAGACTAAAGATTAAGTCCTATTGCAAACTTTAGCAAACCTTGCTTGCTCCATACGATTTAATAAATTGTATTAATCTAAGAGCAACGATTCAAGTTTAGTATCTAAAGATCATATGTTTGCCTTCATGATAAATTGATCTTCAAAAATGTTTGAGAATCAAAGTGATCATCGAGCTGAAAGAATTGTTTCAGAAACAAATAAGAAGTGAAAGATATTTGATATCTAAGACTTTGATTGTTTGCAAAATGATCAAGTATAATTTAGTAAAAGAACATATGCTCATATTGTATGACTATATGCGAAGATTGAAGATGCTAGGCGTCCCGATCACCCAAAAGTTTGGGAACTAATATTATACTTGCATTCATCCTTATAAGCTATAGTAGTTTCATCATGAAAGATGTCATGATAGGACGAATAAAAAAAAGGTATCGGCTAAATTGTTTTGCTATACCAAAAGAATACTAAAGAATGGAATCTGGAAGAATACCAATCATATGATGATGGCGATCCACTTCAAAGTGCAAAATCCAAGGCTATTAGTATTTGACTAAAAATCCTTTGGACTATGTGTCAAATGATTGATGCCACTATTAATGTCGATAGATTCTTCTAAAAAGAGAGGAAATGCTAAATAGGATCTGCAAAATTATTTGGTAGAAAAAGGAAAAGACTGGAATTGTCCAGCTCAGGTATATAAATGATATACATGTTATAGATGAATTCTTTTGCTCGTTAACAATGTAATTCTTGGGTATTCGATACTGATTTGTTGGTATGAAATGTCATACAAAGCAACACAATACAAGAAGTACAATGGCCTAAGTAACTAGTAAAAGAATATGGTAATGATGCATGTCGAGATACAAATAAAAGTGTTATTGTGCTTCTCATCGGCATAAAACCTAGCCTTCTAGATATGTCAAGAACTTAATAATTGTTATTTTGTTCTAGTATTATGAGAGCAATGGTTGTTCAAATTATTACCGTCTTCCATAATCGATGGATAGATTATTATTATCTTGTTGGTGAAATAGACATTTATAACACTAATGCTAAAGGTCGCAAGACAAAACAAATTTCACTTATATGTGACACCGCTGTTTAAGTCATATTGGAAACAAAACATGAAAGAAATTCTATATTGATAGATTTTCGAGTCATTTGATTTTGAATTGATTGACGCTTGTGAGACTTTTCCTAAAGATGATTAAACTCCGTTCATGGGCCATAGAAAGAACAAGCGACTAACTACATGGAGATCGTACATGTTGATGTATGTAGTTCATATGTGAAGTCGAGCGTGGTGTATTTTCTATTTCATCAATGACTCAAATAGATGTACGGTATATCTACTTGATGAGATAGAAGTATGAAATTGTTCAATTTATGAAGTGAAAATTGTTGTAACAAGAATATTCAAGTTGTATGATTAGATCATAAAGAAGAATATTTGAGTTACAAGTTTAGCAAACATCTAAGAGTTAGAGGAATTGTTCCACAAACTTGCATCATGATAAACACCATAGGAGTATGGAGTTTTCGATGGATGTAATCAAACCTTGTTTGACATGGTTAGATCAATGATGAAATAAACTACCAATATAATTTGTGGATTATGCTTTAGAGACTACCGCTTTTCACTGAATAGAATGCCATCATAATCTGCCGAAATGACACCATACAAGTTATAGTTGTCTTTTCTTGAATTTTGGTATGCAAGGCATATATGTAAAATGTTTACAACCAAAATCGGATTAGTAAGTCTTTGTAGGTTATCCCAAAGAATGTCGATGGGTATTCCTTCTATTATGAACCCAAACACATAGTGATTGTCACTAAAAGAAGTGAATTTCTTATGAAGGAGTTTCTCGCGAAAGGTTTAAGTGGGAGGAAGATAGAACTTGATGAGGTTGTTGAATCTGAGCAAGATGATCAGAGCAGCGCAGCACCAGAAAATGTTCTGGAAGGGGCAACTACATTCATAGCTCACGCGTCTACAATATGTTGTAGTCACGACATCGAAGTTCCTATTTAACCAAGTTGGTCGTAATCAAATAGTAAGATTTGAGGACGAGATATTATTAGATAATAGTAACCAACAATATACAAAGAAGCGATGATGGGCCCTGACTTCGTCATATGAATTATTCTAGCAACAATTACATATTGAGATATGATAGTTGAATAAACGAAACAACATTCCTCTACCAGAATGCACACCAAGGACGTGTAACTGACACAACCCAATGGGTTTTGTTGATTTAAAGGTTGCTAGATATGTATGCAAACTTCTATGGTAGAAGTAAGCATAGCGAAGTTGGAATCTTCAATGATGAAAATGTTAAAGTGTTAATTTCATCAAGATATTTGAAGATGCGTGTATTTACAAGAAAGTAAGTGGGAGCGCTAAGACATATTTCTAATGCTTTATGTAGATAACATATCGTTCATTGGAAATTATGTGTTTTTCTTGATATTGTTAAGTTTTCATTAAAATTAGTTTTTGATGAAAGACTTAGGTAAAACCAGAATATTAAGCATCAATGTCTATGCAGATACATTGAGGCACTAATATAGTTTTGCCAGAATACATAGATGAAATATTGAATTTGTTCAATATGGAAACAATAAGAACGGTTCTTGTTGCATGGAAGAGATTGGAGCAAGAATCAATTGTTTTGACACTTGATGAGTGAAACCACAAGAATGATTTTATCAATTTTGTATACCATGATATGTAGATCCAGATGTGTCCAATGCTCTAAAGGTTATAGCATTCATATGATGATCGTTGGACAATAGTAAAGATATTCTTGTGCACTTTCGAAGAAGTAAGAATATGTTCTGTATGCAGAAGTGACAAATGGTTCATTGCAATGAGTTACATTGGCTTTGTCACACATACAAGTAAAATTTTATCTCAATTTTAAGCCATTTGTTTTGAGTTAGAAGGTGGCATAATAAGATGGAAGAAAGTTCCATGATGTCTTGAATGAGTTCCATTGTTAATATTGTGGCGGACACTGCAACGAGGGCTAAGTATATAATCGCTTTAGAAGCGGCATAAAAGATGCAAAGTGGATAGTGATAATCCAACTTATTTGTGGCACTGTCGTCCAGGTCATATTGGCATAAAACGCATAAAGAAACTCCATTCTGATGGACTTTTGGAGTCTCTTGATTTTGAATCATTTGACACGTGCAAGCCATGCCTCATGGGCAAGATGATTAAAAAAAACCCGTTCTCCGGAATAATGGAGCGAGCAACGAACTTATTGGAAATCATACATACCGATGTGTGCGGACCAATGAGTATTTCGACGCATGGTGGATATCGCTATTTTTCTAAGTGTGCTAGTACTATGTAGTCCTATTGTATGACAATAGTGACAACATAGTCTCGGCCAAGAAACAAAGGTCTCATCAGAAGACCAAGTTTATACGATGCTATCTCATACAAGATGAGTAATGCGTGCTGACGCAAAAGAATATGCAAATACAAACGGACCTGAAAGTGTTAGACCCGTAGATAAGATTTACCACATGCAACGCGTATGAATAACACCGGAATGCCATAGGTGTTAAAGGCGCAAGTATTAACTAGATTATTGACTCTAGTGCAAGTGGGAGACTGAAGGAAATATGCCCTAGAGGCAATAATAATATTGTTATTATCATATTTCTTGTTCATGATAATGTTTATACTCCATGCTATAATTGTATTAAGCGGAAACATTAATACTTGTGTGGTTTGTGAACAACACCGTGTCCCTAGTACGCCTCTATGGACTAGCTCATTGATTAATGATGGTTAAGGTTTCCTAACCATAGACATGAGTTGTCAATTAATAATGAGATCATATCATTAGGAGAATGATGTGATGGACAGACCCAAATAAAGCAGAGCAATTAGATCGTGTCATTGTGTTCATCTTTGCGAAGCTTTTTCCTATGTCAAGTATTGTATTCCTTAGACCATGAGATAATACAACTCCTGGTATCGGAAGAAAGCTTTGAGGTCATCAAACGTCATCCTATGTGAGGGTGATCATAAAGGTGTCTCCCAGGTGATCGGAAAGTACTTGTTGGGTTGCATGTATCGAGATGGAATTTGTCCCTCCTGAGTCGGAGAGATATACTTCGGGCCCACTCGGTAATCGATATCAACACCGCTTGCAAGCACGTGGTTAAGGAGTTAATCACAAAGTGATATCGGATTACGGAACGAGTAAAGTACTTGCTGTGAACGAGATTGAACTAGGTATGGCGATACCGACGATCGAATCTCGGGCAAGTAAAATATCGCGTGACAAAGGGAATACATATACGGGATTAATTGAATCCTGGCATCGTGGTTCATCCGATATGATCATCGATGAATATGTGGGAGTCAATATGGGTTTCCAGATCCCGCTGTTGATTATTGATAGAAGATCATGTCTGCATATTCTCGAACCCGTAGGGTCACACACTTAACGTGCATCGATGCTAGGATAGAATGGATAATTGGTTTATGAGTTTTTGGTCGGAGTCTCGGATGAGATCCAGGACATCACGAGAGGTTCCGGAATGGTCCGGAGAATAAGATTCATATAAAGGAAAGCAGTTTTTGGATTCCGGAATCATTTCGGAGTTTATCGGTATTGTACCGGAAGGTTCTAGAAGGTTCCGGAGTGGGACCAACGTGGGCCCACTTGTCGGAGGCCTATGTGGGCCTAAGGGGAAGTGTCCTGGCCACTTTGGGCCAGGCGCACAAGGCCCCTAAGGCCCAGCCGGCCAGCCCTTAGGGGAAACCCTAAGGGAACCTTCCAGAAGGAGGGGGGGAAACTTGCCCCCCATTCTTCCCCCTAGGCCGCCGCCCTAGGACTTGGAGGAGGGGCCAAGGCAGCCGGCCAGCCCCCCATATAAGGAGGGGCAGGGGCGCAGCCTTCCTCACTCCAACCCTAGCCGCCGGCCAACTGCTGCCCCTCCACCTCCCTCTCTCGCGACTGTGCGTAGGCAAAGCCCTGCCGCAGAAACTCTCCACCATAAGCACCACGCCGTCGTGCTGCAGATCCAATCTATATCTCCACCATACTTGCTGGACCAAGGAAGGAGGAGACGTCGCTGCACCGTACGTGTGCATCTCTCGGAGGCGCCGCCACTTGCGGCGTAGGATCGGATCAGATCGCGGGGAGGAGACGGCTAGTACGACTACATCATCCACGTTCTGTTGAATGTTTCCGCTGTGCGATATCTTCAAGGGTATGAAGATATCATCTACCTCTCTCATTGATTACATCTCCTAGATTAGATCTTGGCTTTCTTGTTCGCATCCGTAGGGAAATTTTTGATTTACTATGCTGCGAAACCCTTCAGGGCGGCCTCCCTCTCCTAGAAGGCCTCGATGGCGCGCAGCGCGGCGAGGCGCTCGGCCTCCTCCCTCGCCTGCTGCGCCGTGGCCTCCACCGCCGTCTTGGCCAGCGCCTCCGCCAGCGCACGCTCCTCCTCTGCCGGATCCTTGGCAAAGTCTTCAGGGCCAATGACGCGCCCCAAATCTGCATCATCATCGTCGTCGGAGGCCGGAGGCGACATCGAAGAGCGGGGGCGACGGCACAAGCAGGACTCCCCCATGGCGTACGTCGCGTAGGGCGCAAGCTTCGGCGACGGCCTCGCGCCGTAGTTGGTCCACTTGCGCACGGCGTGCTTCCTCGCCTCCTCGGAGCAGATGATGCACGCCCGCTCGGCGAGAGACACCGCCACCGGGCGGTAGATGACGTGGTCGCGGCCGCCACCTCCGCCGATGCAGCCACCACCCTGACCTCCGCCGCGGCCTTGAGAAGCCATCGTCACGGGCTGCATAGTGGATTACGGCGGGGAACGACGGCGATTCATCACCGGAGCAGAGTGGCGGTGGAAGGAGGCGAGGGAGGAGAGTGGCCAGAGGGATAGGGTTTCGACCCAAAAAAAACCCCTCCGACCTATATATATATATATATATATATATATATATATATATGGATCGGCGGCGGAAGTTTCTGAGCGCCCTAAAACGGTTCATGGGCCGGGCCGCTTTTACAGGCGCTGATCGGCGCCGATTTTGGCCCGAAACCATAAAGTCGCCGGATTTTTATGGTTTTCGAACCTTTTTCGGTAGCTCCTAGAGATACTCTAAGACGAAAGCAATCTCCATATCATATTCAGGACTAGCAGCCTACGAGAAAGTCGGACACAATCTCCGTGCGTCTCTATGCCGTATTTCAGAGGTAATATTACTTAGGATAACACTGACGATTGCGAAAGTACCTACAAACTGTCACAAGAAGCAAATATTGCATCTCGTACAAGAGACCTCCACATTCGAGAAAGATTATACTTGAGAGGCGGGATCCTCAAACCTTAGCATACGGGGGGTCCGCAATTTTTGCTTTCACCTAAAAACTTACAGGCGGTGGGCAGTATGATGGATGACTAGGAAGGTAGACGCGGCGGCACGCCGCGCCCGTGGCCTGTGCTGATAAGGTGTGGATCGAATTTTTTTTTCTTATGTTTCAACTTCGCAAGGTGTAATCTACGATGGAATGTAAGAGTGGTGTTAGGATCAGACTATAAGAAAGAGACACCCCACTTCGTCAGCTTCATAGGAAAGAAATCCCAATTAGAAGTGTCATGCTTAACTATATTTAGATAACGTTGTAAAATTAATTAGCGAACTGGTAATACAATGTCAAATTTGGGAGAAACATGTTACATCAACCTCTATTTTGTAAGCCGAATAATTGCTTCAGACCTCGAGGAAAGGGGGTACATTTGAAATTACATCGTTGAAGAAACTGGCTTTGTGGTACTTCACTGACCTGTCAATTATATAACTATAGCAAAAAGTACCAAGTAAATCTTTCTAGATTTTGCAGCATGCCAACCATTTTGATATCAGAAGCTGAACTTGGACATTAGAAAACAATGGGATAAAATCATCTATGGCTTCTGGGATCTGTACACAAGTAGCAATGTAATGTTAATTTCAGTATGATTAGTTGCTTTGATTAAGACAAATGTTAGGAAAAATACTTAAATGAAAAACTTCAACGAATTAAATAGCTTATTGGCATTTGGAATTTATTCTATGACGAATAACTACATAGTATACCTAACCTGAATAGGTATTATTGCTGTATGGAAGAAAGATCATCCTATGAATGCATCAACCCCATAAAAATTCTCAATTATTTTCCTATGATGATGCCTCTATCAACAAACTTACAATTTGCAAGAAAACCTACATAGTAATAAGAAGCACGAACCAAAACAGTAAATATTTGAGTGAGATCTAACTTCAACACATACCTTTGTTAATTTTTTTATGTTGAATATCAACCAAATAAAATTAATTTACTTAGTTTAGGGAAGCTAAGGATATCGGTACTTTGGTAGTTAGAGATGGCCTACCCATAGGCAATCATCTAAGCTCAACCTTCTAGTAAATTCTCATGTCTAGACTAATCCCAATCTCAAAACGGGGGCATTATAGTTTTTCACCTTAAGTGTGTGAATTGGGATAGAGAAAAATAGCCACCAAATCAAACCAGATTATGTAAGGAGCTGCGCATGAAAATCATGAACGCTGTGAAACCTTATTACTGTTCATCAGATCATGGTAGGTACATGCATTACCTTCGAGAAAATACATGCTGTCACATGCCTTTTTTTCCCTCTTTACGTTCAAAATATTACAGTTAGCAAAAGCATGCTGCAAACCTAACACTAAGACTGGATGATATCAATAATAGACATTGTAAAGTAATATGGGGAAATCACCTGAAATAATCTTATTTAGAAATCACGGATCTTCGATCTGTACCAGAGTATCTGGGCCTGCACATGACGTTGTAACCATATAAATCCAAAAGCAAAATATTTCCCCAACTTAAATCAACATGCAATCTAGCTAACATTAATTTAGAAAAAGGAGATCTATCGAATACCACAATGCTCATGAATCCAAAACATGCATATACAGCATGGACATGCACACTGTATTACCAAACGTCACATAAATTTCTGTGCAAAAGCAAGCAGATACTACTCTTTGAGGTTGCACAACGACGACTAAGAAATACTACTATTTGAGGTTACACCATTTGAGTAACTTGTTCCTAGCCCGTCATTGTGCTTCCACAGCAGCTACAGATCGATGCAGGTTGTCCGAAAAGGATGCAGGTACAACCAATGGCTACCAGTTGGTGAAAACAACTGTAGCCAGCAAACTGTATGGGTCAGGGGAGAAGACACCGAGTGGAGTCTGAGATAGGCAGTACACATGCGTTGTGAGTATGCATCTCTTTTGGCTCTAGGCGGCCGCCAAAGCGACCATAATGTAAATCAACCAGCGCTCCCGGCAAGGAATCCGCAGCGCGGCGTCTATAGACCATCTATGGAGAGAGGAGAGGATAGTTCATACAGATGAACAATAAATCTCATTCCGTAGAAAACCAAGGAGCTCAAGGTCAAGGACCATATTAATTCATATAGAGGAATGATATCATTGGTACTGAAAACACGTAAATACTACTTAATTAACTTATAATAAATTTAATTTCTTAGTCAAAATAATGACCGAGTAAAAAGATGTTGATAATATACCTTGTTCATTTGCTCTGACTCTCCGCCCGGGCAAAAGTTTCCTTCCCATGGTCATCCATAGTAACTGCTGACAGCTTTGAAAGTACCAAACCTACTTCGAAAGGGTGACCTGGATTGCTACTGAAAAAAATACATGGTATGCTATGTGCAATCTGAAAGATAGATTCACTAAACAGAAGTTTAAGTACCTCTCTATGTCTCCGTATCTGATATGAATATTGCCAATGGACAACTTCATGTTTGCAATTACAGTACCAGTGAAATACCCAAGCATATGATGAACTCTTCAGAGATGAAAAGTTCAAGTCAGAAATTAATGAGCATAAGCACGTTAAGATGGTGAGTTCCCAAATCACACAACAGGAGGCAAAACGTGACGAACTATCCAAACCATTCAGTAGATAATCAGCACAGCACACAAATACACATACAATTGTAAGAACGCTAAGCACCAATATGTACCAGTTCGGGGTTCAGTTGTTGTTGGCTCTCCAATATAATTTCATTTTCATTTCCTGTTTCAGTAAACAAAATATCATTGATACATGGTTCAAGCAGCAACTGTCAAAATAACTTAACTACCATCACAAATTCCTCAACCTAACTCTACTCTTCGTTTGACTTCTTGGACAATATCCTCACTGCAACCTTTAACATATGTTGCTGGTTCAGCTAATATAAAAACCCAATCATCATAAACCAAGACTGGTTCTTGGCCAAGTCTGCTCCACGGGACCTAATAATCATTGATGCAATCATCCTTTAGCTTATTCAATCATGTAGCAGATATCATATCATAGTAGATTCAGGAAAAATATTTCTGCTAACCGAAGCAACTACTACAGACCTTGAGCTTCACTGAACCAATAAGATCAGCTTTGATTTTCATAGGTAATAACTTGAAGGAATTGAGCGCCTCTGGCTTCAACTGCATGTTTGTGAGTTCTAGATCACCTGAAATAATATTGCAAAAAACATAATAACAGTAAGCTGCAGATGGCTAATATCATTCATAAAACATGAACCATATTTAGCAGAAGGAGAACAACCTTGCATGGCAACTCCTTGTGTCAGCCAAGCTCTGCGCAGCCGTACTCACAGCCGTCGCCGTAACAACCTTGACGGGCAGCTTCTCCTGCGAGGAAACCGACCGCATCATCCACATGATCCATGTATAATTCGCCGCTGAGGCACATAGCAGCAACTAAATTGGTATCTTGTACCTTCAGTGTAAGATGTGCAAGCACTGTTACAAAGCATGCATCATAAAAGGTTAATGAACAAAGTTTTGAAAAAAGAATGTCCAAAGGGGCAAATGGTCCAGGTCGGTGTGCGCATTTCAGTTAATCAGGCAACGGGGAAAGTTAAAACAAATTACATAGATAATGAGAAAGCAGATACGCTCGACATCCATGCAGTAAATTGCTAGCATTTAACTTGGAAGCAAACTTTATTGTTATTGCCAACTCAAGTGCCTAAAGTTCAGTAGCAGTAGCAGACTACGAACCAGATAACTGAATCAAGAATACACATTGATCGTAACACAACTTACACCAATATTGACCTCACCCTAGAGAAGCATGTATCAGCCACCACCAGCATGTTCAAAACCTGCCTAGAGAAGCATGTATCAGCCACCACCAGCATGTTCAAAACCTGCACCATCTTCTCCCCGCTCGCAGGGCTGCCCATCATCGTCCTTTCGCGGAAGCGAAAAATCTTTCATCCACCATCGGCATCAACGCGACCGCGCCCCCTCCGCATGCTGCTGCAGTAGCGTGGACGGCTGCACTATTCCAGAGAGTAGAGCAAGCTGTGGCATCGAGGACCTCTGCTGGCGTGTGACGTCCCGACGTCGTACCACGCCGGACAGGCCGAGCAGCACCGACGCCATACATCTGTAGAGAGCAGAGACAACAAAACAACCATAGAAAATCAATGACGCCATACATCTGTAGGGAGCAGAGGCAACAAAACAATCAGATAAAATCAATGCAAATCAAAAGACGGAAGGAAGATCAGAATTTCAAAAAGGAGGACATCCTCAACCTGAACTCCAAGAAATTGACCTTCTTCCTCGCGCTTGTCTAAAACGGATGCCAACCCGAACGAATCAAGATAGCCCTGAAGGAGAGGGGACACGAAATCAAACAGAGAAGAAGAGGGGAAACACAATCCAACAAAGGAGGGGAGGTCGACTACGTACCACCACCGACTACCTGATTCTGCCGCGCGCTGCTCACTGCTCCGGCCCTTATCGGGATGACGGTGAGGAAGAAAAAAAGGGGAAAAGATGCTGGAGAGAGATAGGAGTGGAGGGGATAATAAGGATGCACGCCCGGACCATCACACGGCCTCCGAAGAACTCAGCAGCCAAACTCGATTTCGGATCTGAAAAAACATCGGTGCTGTATTGAGAGGCACAAGATCCGGTGAATTCACATCAAAATCAAAGACAAATGCCCCTCCACCCTCCATCCTCTGGCCGCTACAGATTGGACGCCTCCTGCGTGGTCGCCGCCGCCGCACTCCCGGTTCTCCAGCTCACCGCCGCCACTCCTACCTGGCGCTTAATAGTAGTCCCGTGCCATCTCTGCGTTGTCGCCACCGAATGCTGCAAGAAGCAAGCTAATCTGATGGCTGGTTGTTTTTTTGTTGTATAATTGCGATCGGATTCTTATCATTGCTCATCAAGCGCTAGAAGTTGTTACAAGGGATCCCTTGTTACAAATCCATTATTCAGTTACATGTACTTGTAGTTGTTTTCAAAGTTAGTGTGTGCATTCACCGAAATTACCAAAAAAAATAAGTGTTAGGGAATATAGGAATGCTAAAGATAGTTGATAATTGTTAGAGGGGTGACAAATAATGCATTCACCAAAATCCCACAAATATGTATGTCTCATGTTTATACCAAAATTTTACCACTTTTGGGACGTTTCAAATAACCAAAACTATATCCCAAACTATATTCCCTAAAAGAAAAGGAATGCTAAGAAAGTTGATAATTGTTAGAGGGATGATAAATAATCCATTCACCGAAATCCCCCAAATATGCCAAATATGTATGTCTCATGTTTCTACCAAAATTATACCACTTTTGGGCCGTTTCAAATTGCCAAAACTATATTCCCTATAAGAAAAGGAATGCTAAAGATAGTTGATAATTGTTAGAGGGGTGATAAATAATTCATTCACCGAAATCCCCCAAATATGCCAAATATGTATGTCTCATGTTTCTACCAAAATTATACCACTTTTGGGCCATTTAAAATTACCAAAACTATATTCCCTAAAAGAAAAGGAATGCTAAAGATAGTTGATAATTGTTAGAGGGGTGATAAATAATTCATTCACCGAAATCCCCCAAATATGCCAAATAAGTATGTCTCATATTTCTACCAAAATTATACCACTTTTGGGCCATTTCAAATTACCAAAACTATATTCCCTAAAAGAAAAGGAATGCTAAATATAGTTGATAATTGTTAGAGGGGTGATAAATAATCCATTCACCAAAATCCGCAAATATGTATGTCTCTTGTTTACACCAAAATTATACCACTTTTTAGATTAACATTTTTAAATCGTGTAAAATAATGCATAAATAGAGGGAATATAGTTACGTGGCAAAATAATCCATAAATGCATGTCTCTTGTCACACGAATCGACTCCACCAACCGTTGATCTACTGACAGAGAGAGAGGGGCGGCCACGAAGAGAGAGAGAGGGGTGGCCACAAAGAGACGGATAGGGGTATACTGTCCGTTAGATCAGTGGATCAATGGTTGGTGGAGTCGATCCGTGTGACAACTGCTCAACCAATCATGATAAGTTTGGGCTTCTGTGAGTATTTGTGACAGTACTTGAGGGAAAAACTGAGTAGTACTAAGAAACTAAGGGCACGTAAATAGTAAATAGACTAAGGGATTCAAACAAAAGAATTACAAAATGAAAATGCGTGTTTTGTACAATATAATTCATATTGGGCTACATCAAATTATTTGCAATTCAAATATACATGAGTGTGATAATTATGGCCTCATTTAGACAAACTATGTTTTGGGGAAGATGTTTTGCAAAGAGGTTTGAGTGGAAAACCATGCATCTTCATAGCTACTAGTGATTCTGAGAAGTGGCAATTTGTGGTAAAACATGATTTATCTATGTTTGTTAAGGTGGCAGGTTGCGTAGAAAGACTCCATGAGTAGGTGCCACTATGTTTTTATTTTTTTGGATTTTTTACGCATGAAATGACTCAATTAGCTATGTTAATCTCATTTATTGACTCTCTGTTGACCAGCTACTTGAGGGTAGAACTGAGTATATTGCACTTGCCAGTCTAAGTACTCGAGGGGAAAACTGAGTACAGATAAAATTTCTGTATAAGGCCCGAGGCTAGAACTGAGTACACCAAACGTCGAAGGGTTAGCCTCGTGTCGCGGTGCACACTGCAGCCGTGCATAGCGGACGCGTGTTGCGGTACACGCCACGTTCGTCTTTATAGAGCCCCTCTTTCTCTCCCTCGACGCTCGCCCACTCTCTCATTCTCACTACAACCGCCTCTCCTGTCCCATCATCTTCTCCACTTTGCGTTGAAAAAACCCCGAAGAAAAAACCTCGGCGATGGAGAAGAATGAGATTCCCATTGTCGGCGCTTCCGACGTAGCCGCCGGCGCATCGGCCGCCGCCCCCGTCCAGGACCCCGTCGCTGCTTCGAACGTAGCCGCCGGCGCATCAGCCGCCGGCGCATCGGCCGCCGCCCCCGTCCAAGCCCCTGTCGTTGCTTCCGACGTAGCCGCCGGCTCATCAGCCGCCGGCGCATCGGCCGCCGCCGCCGTCCAGGCCCCCGTCCAGTTCCCCGTCGATTGGGACCCGTACGAACAAGAGCCGTACGTCGCCCCGGAGAACACCTACGACACCAGCATCGTCGACGACGAGGAGGTAACCCTTTGTTCCCTTGTTCTTATCCCATTTCAATCCTTTTTGTGTTAGATCTTTCGTTATTAGGGTTTGTCTGTTCCTAGTTCTATCATTTTGTGTTAGATCTTGTGTTATTAGGGTTCGTCTGTTCCTAGTTCAATCCTTTTGTGTTAGATCTTGCATTATTAGGGTTCGTCTGTTCCTAGTTCTAGATCTTGCGTGTTAGATCTTGCGTTATTAGGGTTCGTCTGTTCCTAATTCTAGATCTTGCGTTATTAGTGTTTGTGATTTGTTTTTGTTTAAGATTCGGTTAACTTATGTGAGTAATCAATCCCATCCGGTTAATTTGTGCCGATGATGATGAATATTTGGGCACAGATTGATTCAGGGTTTGGTCTGTGAACAATTGGTGTGTACAAATTTGTTGTGCATGGTCTTTGGTTCACTGACCCAAATTCTGGATATAAGTGTGTCCAATGTAACTGAGGCTACCTCTTTTTTTCGTGCCCATATTATCATGCATGATCTTTTGTTCACTCTCTGTTCCATGATCGCTGCAATTGACTTTGTGTTTTTCAATCTTTGGTGCTACGTGACAGGTGCAGAGCAGCGACGTCGACAGCGACGACGAGTCCTTCCACACCAAGACTCGTCACGTCCTCCGGAGGCTGCAGTCCGGCCATTACGATCGCCACTTTGCTCGAGGCGTTTATAGGTGCCCCTTCTGCAACAGGAGGATCCACGCCACCGACTTCAACTGCCTGGTGAACCATGCCGAATCCATTGGCAGAGCCATTGGCGGCGCTAGAGTTGGAACGACCGTGAACGTGCATGCGTTCATGGCCAAACACAAAGCACTTGGGATTCACCTGCGCAGCCTCCAGGCTTAATCCCATTCATGTAAAATGTAGGTTATGTTGGATCTCGGTCGGTAGTACTGTTAATCTATGCTATGTTGGCTGCTGTATGCAGCTTATCGTCCCTATATTTTCTCTGGATTTGTGCCCTAGATTTCCTACTCCCTCCGATCCATATTACTCTTCGCTAATGTGGTTGTATCTAAACACATTTTACTGGTTGATACATCTGTATTAGTGAAGAGTAATATGGATTGGAGGGAGTACCTGATTGGGTAAAAACGAAGGCATAAAGAAATGAATGGCGTTAAAAAACAGAAGGAGAAGCTGCTCTAGATTTGCTACCAATTTGGGCAATCAAGAATGAATGAGATCGGGCGGGAGAGAGGAAAAAGGTGCATTGAAAACTGCTAATCTGGGCAAAAGAGACAGAAACCACTCGTGCCCACATCTCGGACCCACACGGCTCCACACGCTACGGCCCCACACGCTACGGCCCCAGCTCCGCTCGTATGACCAAACACGGTCTCGTCCTGTCCCACGCGGTCCCTTTCTACCAGCCCCACACGACGCGGCCCCACTCGTCAGCACGGAACGGTCAACTAAACGGGATTCCTCCCATCCGAGCTCCTTGTGAGGGTTTTAGACAAGGGTTTGGGCAAAAACTGAGAAAAAACTAAGAAGCTGAGAAAAATTGAGTACAACTAAGGACCCAATGACACCAAAATAGAAATCCCATAAAAAAAAAGTGAAACATGTACAGTATTCAACAAAGGAGGGAGGACTGGAAGTGGAAGAGAAGAGAAGTCCACCGTCACCGTAACATACCCGTGTGGACTTGTCACACTTTCCGGCCACTCGGTGCCACTATATATCGAAAATGCTCAACCTACGGGATTACGTGGAGGAGATGGGCTGGTCTAATTCTGTTTTCCTCCCGTGATTCAAGCGCCGTGAACCAACAGGTTTTCTTCACGTTGTTCCGTGAACAGATTCCGTAACTTTTCGTCCGTAGCAGGTGTAGCATTGTTGCACTATATATAAATGGTACCGTCGAAGAGCAATTCCCATTCGAGCTCCACCAGCTAGCGCACATACATACACACACACAAAGCTGCAGCGTCTACGTTGGCACAGACCGCTGTGGTATCATCCTGATCTGCTACCTACGTCGCCGACGATGGCCGCACGCCTTGCGCTGGTGGCGGCGCTGCTGTGCGCCGCCGCCGCCGCCGCCACGGCTCAGCAGGCTACCAACGTGCGCGCGACGTACCACTACTACCGGCCGGCGCAGAACAACTGGGACCTGGGCGCCCCCGCCGTGAGCGCCTACTGCGCCACCTGGGACGCGAGCAAGCCGCTGTCGTGGCGGTCCCAGTACGGGTGGACGGCCTTCTGCGGGCCGGCCGGCGCCCATGGCCAGGCGGCGTGCGGGAGGTGCCTCCGGGTGACCAACACGGCGACGGGGGCGCAGATCACGGCCAGGGTCGTGGACCAGTGCGCCAACGGCGGGCTGGACCTGGACTGGGACACCGTCTTCTCCAAGATCGACACCGACGGGCAGGGGTACCAGAGGGGACACCTCACCGTCAACTACCAGTTCGTCGGCTGCTAGGCACTGGTAGCCAGATTGCTGTGCCAACAATTATATGCTGAGAATAACAAGATAAGTAGTACTGTTAAATAAAGCTAGCACAAGCTCTTGCATTGTTGCAATGCATACTTCCGTGTATGGACGGATCGCAATAAAGTGGAATGAATCAACCGAGTTGATGTAGCTTCATTCGTACATGGATCGTGTTCGTACCGAACTGATGGCGTTTATTATGAACCAACCGATGTCTCTCGTCTTTCTCTGCCCTCCTGCCAAACATAGGCAGCCCGTAGTCCAACTTGCACGGCATGTGTACGACATTCGTAAGAATTGACCTAACTGAGTAACTGACCCTTCTTTTTAAGATCCATTCAAGAAATCTTTCCCGTTTTCTCAACTAAATGTGAACTTCTGCACATGACCTATTGGTTCCCAGAACTTCAACGAAATCTAGAAGACCTCTGTGGTGTTAGCTGAACTTGACTAATTCAACTCCATATGCAAATCAAGTACTCCTACACGGACTAACAATGGATATAATTCTACCATAGTTCGTGAATTCACTACATGGAGTAACAGCGAAATGTTACCCATTTCCTCAACCTGAGTTTTGTCAGCGCTGAACTTGACTATTTCATCTCAACTCCATGCAAATATTTCTTTGACGCAACTCCGCAAATATTGTGCTTATCCCCAAAAAAGATGTTGCAGAAGAGATTACGGACTATATATAGGTCCATTAACGTTATCCATAGCTTCACTAAGATTGTGGCCAAAGTATGTCTACAAGGCTTGCCCCTCACATGAATGACCTAGTCTCCCTCACCGTCAACTACAGATTCGTCGACTGCTAAGGCACTAGCCAGATTGCCGTGCCAACAAATGCTATGCAGAGAATAACAAGCTACAAGGACTGCATATGCCGTTAAATAAAAGCTAGCACATGTTTGCTGCATACCTGCATGTTGCAATGCATAGTGTGTATACTTTTTTTTCAAGTGGCAGGTGTATTAATTATATAGAAGAGACAACGCCGGAGATCGGCAAAGTGCTGCCAACAAGAGGTGGCAGCTCCTTAAATTCAAGGATTACTCTCCCCTTAGCAACGACATCGGCTCTACGAAGCCCAAAAAAAAA